>NQII01003069.1:238567-249547 GCA_002778355.1 Clitarchus hookeri
GGCAGCTCAAAAACAAGGGATACAGTGTCAGCAGCCGGCGTAATTGTGTCTCGGACATGTGCATGGCGGCACGCCGAACGGTGAGCTGCTGGGGTTGAGATACAGCGGTCCAGCGGCTAACCCTCCTCCCCAGCACCCTGTGTGGGCGGCGTAGGAGTGATGAAGGGGATGCCCTGTGCGTGAAAGTGAGAGTGGGAACGGTGGTTCCCCGTGTGACTGGACGCTCTTCCACTCCACCTCTCACCCTGGCCCTTGATAATATATATATATATAGGGACCAGAGCCGGCATGAGGCACGGTCATTCTTGATTCTCAATTGGCCATTGCAGAGAGTTTTGAACCAGTGGTTGTTCAGAGACAGAATTGCAGACAGTCAATGTCCTAGAGTCAAGAGGCCTTTGGTATAATATCTCCGGGTGGTAGGACCTGCCCTGGATCAGCTTAGCTTAGTCTGCGTAGGGAATGTAGTGGGTTTAGCTGAGTGACGTGGTTTACGTTAAAGTAAAAGTGTCGTCTGGTAACTGGGCTGACCTTTTTCTTGTTCTACATTACCTTGCTGCTCCTTTGTCGGGAAGGCAGTTTGCTGCCTACGGACTGTGCCTTTCTGCGGCGACGTGGTACACGATCAGGTTGCGGCCAACTGGAGGGTGTACACGTGCTAGGCAGCGCAGTTCACTTCCTGGCCAGTGACTGTGTGGTGCATGGTACACTCGCCCCGGGTTGTCTCCTTCTCGGCAACGTGGTTCCTGGTCCGAGCTTCGGCTCTGTGGCCCCGGGGTATGCACTTTCCAGAGGAGAGAATACTATGTGGCAGTGTGGTTCATGCCCCAATTGTGGCTGACTAGAGGGTGTGCGCCTGTGGTTGTGCGGGCCGTGGTCACCTGACCGGGATGGCCATCGTTAACCCCGGCCAAAGACTTCCCCTGAACCACCCTTCTTTTTTTCTCCTTCTGACCAACTACTCCGTTGATGCCCGGACCCATCATCATGGCTAACAGCGTGCCAGACGCTTGCAGGCGGAGCATAAACTGTGGTGCCTCTTATCTCAAGCCCAACTCTGCACCCCGACAAAACCACCCCCTCTCCACCAGGTTCCACCCTTTCTAACACCTGGGCATATGCGGATTTAACGGAGGCGGGCTTCGACGGGGAAGTAAGCAACCCACCACCCACTCACACTCGAGACCCATTGTTACAAGTTTACATAATAGTTTCTGCCATACTGCAGCACTTGTAAACATGACAAAAGTATGTGCACGAGTACATTTTACGTTCTTAGTGGTTGTGCAGACCTGTGACTCAAGGGAAGCGCTAATTTATTTAGCTTATTTTCATTTATTAACTCATGCTTTATTTAAGGCTTTATTATTTAGACTGGTGTAAACAATTTGTTCCTAGTTGTGTGGTTACCAAGAAACTGGTTACAGATGTGTGTGTATGCCACACAACTTAAGCAGCTTTGAAGTGATTGTGCTCATAAGACTTAATTACAACGAAAGAGTGATGTTAATTGTGTTTGTATAGTTATGAAATTTCAATAGTTTATATTCCAACGTACTTCTGAAGGAAAAAGAAATTGGAGTACTTGGGAAGGTGATGTTCCAAGAAACTGGTATTTGTTTTGAATTGAATACAGAAACATTACGAATGCAAATGAGTGTGCAGTATTATATTTATATTAATGGATTTCATTTACAGAATTTGGTGCCAGAATGTTAGTGCTAAGATAAATGCTTTTTGGGTTAGGTTAAACATAATTTTTTGGAATGCTCTCTTTAATTATTTTAGTGCAGGATCAAATGCTATGCGGATTGTAGCTGTTACTATTGTGAACAAACAAATTTTCATTGTTTGTTGTAACTTCTGAGAAATGCTATTAGGTATGTCAAAACGGTTCATGAAGACTTGTTGCTTTGCTTGTTAGCTATTGTCCGACATAAATGTTTGAAGGCCACTATCGCTTTAGTGTTCTGCACCCAATTATAAGAACATTTTACGTACATGCATCTATCCGTCTTCCCCAGGGCAAATTTCAAGATACATTCTTACAGTTTAAAAAAAAATTGGGTTTAATCATTAAGTGAAAATGTTGGTGGTGTTTTTTGTTTGTAAAAATTATGAACATTTTGCATTTTCTATCAGGGAGGTGGAGGAAAGGTCAGGGAATTTTCTTCGCAGTAATTGGCTACCATATTGTTATGGAAGAATTCACTTTTGAGCATTGAAAACTTTCAAATGCATGTACAGTACTTTGAAAGAGTGATATTTCAGAAATGGAATTGAAATATTATCAATTTTTGTGTCTGTAAAGTTAGTTTGTGCAGAAGATAAATTTCCAGTTTGTCACTTCCTCCCATTGCAGGCATTTGCAAGTAGAGAGGGATTTATCAGCACCTGCTTGTCAGCCAAATTTTATTTAATATTGAAGTTGTCTCCTCGATTGTATCCAAAGCATTTAATCAGAGAAGATAGTCAATGTTAACAATGTTATTTTAAAAAATTTCCCTGCACATGTGTGCATGTGGTTAGTTTTGATGTACAAAATTAGTGTGGTCTACTTTTTCAAATGTCTAAGCCAAAATGGAACCATTCAGCTATAATTCTGAAAAAATTTCAACTGCATTGCTAATTTTAAAAACTATGGCTGCATGATTACTGATTATGTAACAATTTACAAATTATTTGGCTTGTTTAATATTTATTTATATCCATGTTGAGATTTTACCCAAATATTCTGATATTACGGTTCTTTGATCTTACAGATCTTTGATTTGTGACTTTTCAGTTCCTGATAACTACGCTACAACTTGAGGATTGATGCAATCCTAGAGCTGGACATGTGGCATGTAGTGGCAATACCTTGGACTTAAGACTTCACAAACATGGTAGCTAACAAATGAATTATTAGTATCTGTCTTTAAAATATGTTCAAAATATCTGCTACAAGTAAAATGTGGTAAAATACAGTAGAACCTTACTAAAACTATCTGGCACTGTTTCCAGAAATAAGATTATGGTAGGCCAGTCACTATAGATAGTTTGGGGAAATTTAAACCTATTTTGACCCACCCCCAACCCCTATACATAAAATTTGCTATTTTTTGCATGAAGTCACATTTAATCACCACTATAGCAAAATAATTTTTTTTTTTTTTAAATTAAATAGGCAGATGTCTTTTGTAAAAATGGTACCCGAGAGGCATATTAGGCGGTTGGTGTTGGCGGCAGTTGGACAGTGCAGTATATGCGAGGTGGCACAATTTCCAGTTGGTGGTTGGTCCTAAAATCAGTTCAACTCTCGGTTGGTAGTTGGTGGTGATGATGTTTGTGGTTGGTGTTGTAGCGAGTTGGAAAACATTGAACTTTTATCACCAACCAACCAATCAGAGAGCATCCTTAGGCTCTGAATGGATGACAATGAAAGTTTGAAATGATGGAAAATAATCATGAAAATAAAATATCACACTGATAGTACATCCCGTTACTCAACAACCAGCAATATTTAATATTAAAAATCTCGTGTATTATAACATGAAAGCTAAACCAAATCATACGAGTCTATTGTATTTGAAGGTATTTATGAAGCGATTGTATGATTACAGACTTAATTTGAATTAGTTAAGTGAATATTAATTTTTTATAAAATTAAGTACATTTAATTGTTAGCATAAGTAAAGAACTTTAAATACAGCTTAATTTAGTGTGCAATAATTAATAAAGTTAAAATCTCAGCAATAAAAGTTTTGTGTGTTTAATTTTAAGAATTCAAATTCCAGCAATAGCCACTTAAAATCCTACTAATATTATAAATGCAAAAGTCTGTGTGTATGTTTGTTACCACTCAGCTCCATAACAGCTGAACGGATTTTGATGAAATTTGGTATGTAGGTACTTTAGGTCCTGGAATATGACTTATAGGACATAGGATACTTTTATCCCGGAAAATTGTGCGGTTCCTGTGGAATAACAACAAAAATTAATTCTGCAACAGCTGGGAACGTGACAGAAATATTTTTTTCCTCTGTTGTCAGAGTTTATCAGGCCACCCAAGGACCTCTGAAATGTCTTAACGACTATCAATCGATAACAGCCGGAACAGAATATTTAACGTGCCCTCAGAAGCCTGGAAGCGCATAGATGTTATGCCACTAAACGTCTAGCCATTTTTTGGGCATGCATTAAAAATACGAGGGAAAAAATATGCATTTGGATCAAAAACACTTCTTCACAGTGTTGTGAAATCCAGATAATGGAACTTATGAGTTGTATTCTTGTCACCCGTCCAAATGTGTGCCATTGGGAGCGTTGCTTAACTTTGGTGATCAATTAAGATCCCTTAGCCAAGTGCAAAAAGTAGTACTTAGGTACACTTAATTTCTAAAGCTACAACTTGATGAAACTCACATTTTGATTTTCATACATTTACGCTGGAAAGCGGAAATGTGGTAACTAGGCGATAGTTGCACAGATACACTCCTAAAACAATACCTTACTTCTTGGCTATCTGCTAAAAAATATATTTCCTTCCTTTTGGGTTGCAATAATTAGTTAAAAACCTAGGCCAACATAGTATAATTTTATAATTCTGTTTTCACATAAATGAATTGTCTTTTCCCAATTTATTTATTATTGTATCACTGTAAAACTCACTTGTACCTGGGAGAAGCCGGGACGGTTCGCTAGTAATTCATATGCCTTTTGTAACAATGTTCTACTATCGTATGGCACAGCCGTGTAACAATTTACACAAACTCCAACATTGACTATTGTGCCATGGAACACATTGCACATCAACCAAAATCCACCACCACCACGTTGAACGACACAAAGATTCACCAAGCACCGTAAGTCCATGTTCAATAGTCTCAGGATTAGCTGTCATACCTTGAATACCAAATCTATACAAAAAAGAAAGCAAAACATAACTTTCTTGAGCTTGAGAAATTTGCTTGACAAAGACATTATCATCTTTAGCGACATCAGTACTAAAACCTCCAATATTACGGAAAACAGATCTCAAATAATATCTCCTATAATGACGTGTAGACTGCATATTGGATGTGAACCACTGATTCAGTTCACAAGCACGTCTGAACACTTGACTATCGAATGGAATGTGTCGGACAGAATTATGAATACATCCAGTACAACATTGGAATGTCTGCAACTCTGAAATTATAGACTTTAGGACATACGTTAATAGGGATATTGTGTTTTTTTGGGGTGTACTATCCACTCCCAGATTACTTCTCGCATATTTTGGGGCATTCTGTCTAGAGGTTCTACTGTATAATGATTTTTAAAAATTGATAAGTTTGAAACAATGTGAGTGTTTAACATGTTACACTGTGGAAAATATTGTTTGTCAATAATTGTTGCCAAGAGGTATTTGATAGATGTCAAGTTGTAAGATTTTAATTTTTATATTGATTTGGATTCTGTTTCTTCAGATCTACAGTATGCTGTGAATGGATGTGCAAAAATTAACAATTTGATGCACCATGTAACCTGCCAATTGAACTAGGATTTTCTTTACTTTTTGATAGTTTGAACTAATCAATGCAACACTAGTTGGGCTCTACCCACCTCAAAGTGGTGTATTGATCAGTCGTAACAGCCACTTTGCTGAAGTACACTGCATGTTGAAATCTTGCTCCTGCCCTTTTCTCCATAAACCAGACAGTATAAGAACTGACACAATAACATTTGAGCCTTCTGCCTGACATTTGTAAATGCACAATAAACAGCCCTGAGAATTAGTGTTGCCATATAGTACTGATACAACATGTGTGCACCATTGCCACATTATACTAACAGCACAAATTTTAAAAAATTGAACAGTTAAAAAATACTATATATGTCTTGTGAAGCTACTCCACGATTAGGAAAAGAACAGTAGAGCTAGGGAAATTTGCACTATATGCACGTGATGGAATTTAAAGGTTAGATAAGCTTTCATAATTACTCTCGCCATCACAAATTGGCTCTCAAAAGACTTCAAAATATGGATGCAAAATACAAAGAAATTTGGTTTGTCATTTTCCTATACCTAAAAGTCTTGTGAGCATGTCAACAAAAAACATGTGTTCATAGTAGTACACAGAGACAAAATGGCACTGTGTTTCCTTTGATGTGGGTGTACCCATTCTCTAATTGGCTGTGCGAGTCTATGTTTTGTCCCATTGGCAACTGCATGCTGCAAAAGATTACGTGTTGACTGGGCTGCTGGCTGGTGAGTAGGTTACCAGGTGCTGATTGGCAAATGGCATTCCAGCATGTTTGCTGCCCAGTGATGACATTTTTCTGGCATATGCAATTGGAGTTTTCATCTCTATAGTATAAAGTACTCCATGACTAAACTAAACATTTGGGATGTGCTTATACTTAAGTAATTTTTTTGTTTTAGTGTTTTAAGAAATTTGTACATAATTTTTGTTGAAGTATGTTTTTTACTTCCCCGCCTGCTTGTACTCGTGACATTTTGGTTTTATGTTAAGGCCAGACACAGGGTTTCCAACCAAATACTGTGTACATAATTAGTGATGGGCGAGTTTGATTTTTACAGCATCAAGTCAAGTTATATGAAACTCAAGGCGAGTTTCAAGTTGTATGAAAGTTGAGTTAAGTCGAGTTCGGTATAAATTTTTTTAGTTAAAATCGAGTTTGCACCATAAATGGAAATGTATACCTATGTATATGGGTGCAATGCCTGCCTCTTATAACTTTCTCCCCCTCTTATAGTTACAGTTTACCAAGAAAAAAGTTTGGGTCTAGTTTCTACAAATAAGAATAATTTTTTGCCAGGATGAGTGATTCAAAGCACTATTTTTTCTGTCTCGCTAACGAAGTGAATAACTATGGTAAGAATGGTAATGTCAGCCGCATGATGCTGGTTGAACAAAAAGATAACTGTTGGAGGGGTGGAATGGGAGAGTAAACTGTTGGTGGGGAGAGGTGGGAGGGTAGCGTACAGGCAACATGCCGTCTCATCCCTCAGTGAGCGGAAAGTTTTTACCTAATAGTTGTTTTTTTTTAACATGTTTTTAAACAGTATGCATATTTCTGCCAAAGGTGTGACCTGCCGTGAGACAAAGGCTTTTCATTTTTAAATACTGTGCGTCATGGTTTTACGTATTTGGGTCGTGCTGGGACTGTACCTGTCAATCACAGCCGAATATCACAAACGTCAGCAAAGTGTCAAGGCATGTAGCAGAGTTATTGTTTTAATTCTGGCGCAACTTTAACAGTTAAGTAACGTGAAATTATTGATTTGGGAGACACAAAAGGCGATTTCTAGGTGTGATTATTTGTTGTTTATAACCTAAAAGCATCATGACTCGACTTGCACGTTCAGTAGCTCAAAGTCTGCTGTAAAAAATTTGACTTGAGTGGCAAGTCAATCTTTGTTGACGGGACTGGATTTTTTGAGACTCAACCCATCACTAACAATGATAAAAGTAAATGTCGTCAGCCTTTAAAATTTTCCACGTTTTGTGATCTTGTGTTTTAACATGTGTGACTTACTTTGCCTCAAGCTGTTGACCAGCACTATAATCAGTTGTAAGTGAAAGGGTTGTTTTCTGTGACAAGAGTATAGTAGTAGCTTTGTTGATAAATAAAATAATTTATATTTATAGTTAATTTAAAGCTTATTGCAATTTTGTGTTTGTCGAGTTACAGGTATGCCACAGTGGAACTACTAACTGCAGACCTTAGCAGTGGTCAAATGGGTGATCAAGATTCCTCAGTGTATTGACCTCTCGTAGTTGCTCTCGTGACATTCATTGTTTACCTAAACAGAGTGCACTTTCACGTAAAATACTTCTTTACGTCAGTGGAAAATACTGCTTGTGAACAGTTTGTGAAAATACTTTTTTTCTGCATAAACACTGCACTTTGGAGAGCATACTAGTGTTGGGTGACTCTTTGCAGTGTTTTTATTTTTTTATTTTGACATCGCTTGTACCATAACTTAAAACTTGTGTTCATAGTTGGTTTTTCTTGTCTGTAGGAATTTGTTTTGTGAAGTGGACTGTTTGTAAATGGGGTTCAAAGGAAAGCCAAACAATTGTTTTACTATTGTGTATATATAAAATGAATTTGTATATAGATAATTAAATTCACTGTTGTAGTGAGATGTCATTATTTTAGTCCTGGTGTTGTCAGAGAATTCACTGCATTTTAATAGAATTGCTTTTTGTATCTTTTTATAAAGCTTTAAAAAACATGTTTGCCTTGTGCTTAGTTGTACCACCTATATATAGCCAACAGGAGTTTGGAAGATTGTATTCGTTCTTTGCCAGTAAGATTTTCTTTTGGTTTTGTATTTGTAAACTAAAGAAAGCGTTGTGTGTACATTGAAGTGATGTGTTGTCTTTTAATGGACTGTAAAATATTTAATTTACGTGATTTTCAAGTGCAGTGGATGTTTTTATATGTGAAAATGTTCCTGTTTTCTGTTATGAAATATATTGCACAATGTTATTAAATTATTTATCATCCATGTACTGTCCATGCCAAGCATCAAGATACTTTTTTCTTTACAGAACAGGATGTAAGAGCATATGCCTTTATTCATGGACCTGTGACTTGTGTTTCCCATTCAGAAAATATTTCCCAATATTTGGTCAGTTGCCACCACATTAAGAATTTGTAATAGAAAATATTGCAAATGCCCAGTATCGTAAAGTGTGAAATGTTGAGTTCTTCAAAATGTTTGGTAAAGACAGTGCATTAACTTGCATGCTAAATGTCTCTCTTCACTTTGTTACAAATAAACATTGAACTTTATACGTACATTCTAAATATGGTTCCCAAGCTAATAAAAATTTATTAATCTAGAGTTTTGATACTATATTTTTTATTTAAATTATAACTTGGTTTATTGTTTCAAAATAAAAAAAGTTTTATGTTTGTTTGTCTTTTTGTATAAGGTCAGTACGTGATAAATTTTTTTTAATTGTATTTTTTATGAGACTTTAGAAAATAAATAGAATGAAATGTGGTTTTTAAATTAAAAACTGAGCAAGTTGTGTAATATTTACATTTGAAAATGGACAAAAAGAATACTTTAATGTGAGACAAAATCTATTTTTCAGTTGATGTTGTCATCTTTAAGTTTCCTTTATCTTTTTTAATTATTAAAATGATTAGAGTTGACAATTCAATTTGTTAGAGCATACGTTGTTGCATGCAATTTTCAATTTCAAGTAAAAATTTTTAATATGTATAGTAAACTTTGGGTAATATAAAATGTTCTTTGACCTGCTGTCTTTTACACTTTACAAATTATAGAAATTGCATGCATTTTCAGAATTCATGGATGTTTATTGTATGGCATTCAATGTTCATGTTGAAATGTCTTTTATCCTTTATTTCTACTAGCAGTATTATTCGTCCTGTGTATGAAAACAAAATTAAGGTCAGACATGGTCAAAATAGTGCTACGTCCAATAATTTGCTTATTATGAATACACGTCATTTTGTTTGAACCAACTTCATTACTGCAGTTATCAAACCATCCTCAGAAAATCATATTACATGCCATACTACACTGTGAATTTATTAGATGTACAGAAGTGTGTTTTATTTGCAACGTTCTACCCTCATTTTCCCTACTTGTCAGATTGTGTTCTTGTAAATTGCAAAATTGTAAAAGTTGTTTTTCTTACATGAACAATGTTAAATCCATTGGCTGTTTTTCCTGATGCCCCAAAATATATTTTGGAAAAGTGTTGACCTGAACTGTTGCAAATTAGGAAGTAAGCAAAAAATCCCTATTTTTTTCATTGCCTCGTATATAATTTTAAATATTGAAACAGAAAATGACTCAACCAAATTCCTAAGTAGTTTCACAAGGTTATTTAAATCACATTAACCGTATTAATTTGCTGCTGCATTGGCATGTCCTGCTCTGTTAGCGAGAGTCCATGGATTTTGACACTCGCCTCTTTGTCAGGAACTGGACATACAGAAGAAAAGGGGCAAACAAGTTTATGTGCTTTCACATAAGTTTATGTTGGTGGAACTGCTGCAGGATAATACTGTAGAACCTTATTAAACTACCCCTCACAGTTTCCAGAAATAAGGTAGTGTTTCGGTAGTGTTTGGCTCATCCCCAGACTTCTGTGTCATTTTTTTTTGCATGAAGCCAGAGTTCAAGCGTGTGTAGTATAAAAATTACATTTTCAATTAAATATAAAATTTATTTTACTAAGCAAGCTTTTTCCTAGAGGCATATACTTATCCTCTCCTTGTCTCCTCGAGCAGCGCAAGGTTTTACCAAGCATTGTATGCATGTCAAATTGTCTCTAGCGTAAAAATTATACATATTTTTAATTAAATATAAATGTTATACTTTATTAGCTAGACATCTGAAAAAAATTATATCCAAGAGGCATACGTAGACTAAGCTTCCCCTTGTCTCCCAAAAACATCAAGAAGTGTGAAGTTTTACCAAGCATTTTAAGTCCATATTCCATTGTCTCTGTTTGATGTAAAATCAACATGATTTTTGTATGAAATATTTATTAAATTCAGTAGTAAGGCATCTTCAGAATAAAATGATACACCACAAGTGTACTTCACCTCCCCGTGTAAAAGTTTAAATTTTGCGCTGCAGCAGTGTCTGCAGTCAATTTTCATTGGCTTCTTGCAAGTAATCAGCAGATTTGTTATTAAAATATTTGTTTTATTTCGACAGATGCATCTTCTGAATAAAATGATATCCTGGAAGGGTATAATACAAAACCTCTGTCACCAAATGTGTAGGCACAGAGCACCTGTAACTCACCGCAAGTGCCAAGTTTGAGGTATTAATTACTGAAGGTAGTAAAGAAACCATTTCCAATTACCATAGTTGTTTACCTGTCTGAAAAATTATAAATTTTTAAGATGAAATAATAATATTTGCCTCAAAATGTGGTTTTGTTGTACTGAAAGTTAACCTAAACAATTTTTAACTATTCAATTTTTTTAAAT
>NQII01003069.1:249596-292274 GCA_002778355.1 Clitarchus hookeri
AGCTGACTTTGTGCTTGGTGTGATCAATACTGTTATTCAGGCATATACAGCCATACCCATGGGTTGCTTGAATGTTCAGTATTAATTATTTGTATGTACACTAATGCATATACCACTGCAGTGGACATTTTGATATGTCTGCACATATTGTTACCATCTTAATATTGTGAACAAGTGATTTTTGCACTATATCAAAGTCAGAAAAACGCATCATTATGTAACGACAGACAGGCACGACCTTGCTTCCTCTGCCATTCTTCTTCCTCTCCCCAAGTTTGTCAAGAGGGAGTTGGTTGCCTATCAATCAGTGCGCTACTTCACTAATGGTCACATGCACAAAGCCTGGAGATCACTGAACGTCACTCATTACATCTCCCCGCCCCCCTCACATTCTTCTCCTTCACCCCTCTTCCTGATTCTCTTTCTACTCCACCTTCTCTACCCATCTCTTGCCCCTCTACCGGCTTCCCCTTCAGCTGTCATGCCTCTCTTCCCACTTCCCCTTCGCCATCCGTTTCATCTCTCTCTATATCTCTCTCTCTCTCTCTCTCTCTCTCTCTCTGATTTTGGGTGGGGGAGAAAAACTGTCACTTTGATTACATATTATAGACACAATACTTTGCAATGAAATGTGTCAACATTCAAGGAGTCCATCCAACAACATTAACATGGCAACGCCAATCTCTCATAAGCCCCCGGATGGCCGTGCTGTAGAGAATTTGTGCGATTCTTGTTTAACATAATATTTCATTTATCGGTTTTTTTAATACTAATATCAGCTCTTTATTATTTGATTTTTCATAACGTATGACTTTAATTTGTGCTAACCTTCTCGTACAGATTCCTTTTGCTTTTGAAATCTGTATAAGAGATTACTCATAGTGCGTTCTAACGTGTTTAATATTTTTCAAATTTATTTCAGGTTTGCTTAAAATTTTATTTACTGTATTTTACGTTGTATGTTGCGGTAGTTTTTGTGTGCAGTCATGAGTTCTAGCAAGGTGAATAAAAGAGAAGTCACCAACGCCAACAGGACATCATTAACCTCACTGAATCGTTGTATTCACTAATTAGGCGAGGGGAAATTAAACCTGCCAACGTCGCGGAAAGAGTGGCAGAAATGTTGAAACTCTCCAAATCTACAGTGCTAAGGTATGTTAAAATATCTGTAGTATTAACCATTACGTTTGCAAGTTGTGTGTGTTAAGATCAATTACGTTGGCCCACAAAATGTGTTTACAAGAACACAAAGAAAATTTGTTAATAACTTGATAACATCGTCGAACGTTGTCTACATGTCTCTTTAACGTTTTATTTTGGTAATTATTGAGTTTATAAAGTTTCCTGTAAAAATAAAAATAATTAATTGAAAATCTTATATTTCCACTCTGCTAATGATGCAGAACACGAATATACGAGGGGCATTAACGTCCGACTAATTTCGTAATATGTGCCCACCTAACCTAACAGAACCTAGCCCCACAGTGAGTGAATCACTATTTTACATTTTTTAACTAACCTAGGATTGTTGGGTTATATACTAACCTAAACTAACACATGGCAGAGCATATCACATTGTCACACATCATTTGTAAACAAACCCTTGTATGTTTTTGGTATCAGTAACTGTAGTTGACCCAGTAACTGAATTATGGTCCTTTTTAAATTATGCAAATTAGGTTGGCTATGTAGCACTGAAAGTGAAAAATATGACACTGATAATTTACAATAACTAAAAGACAATGGCTGTAGAACAGTGGTGTTGGGGAAATGCATTAATACACAATTGTTTTCTTAAAAGATTATGACTGCGATTTCATTGATTGCGATGTCCTCTCATGTTTAGTGAAGTGATACAGATATGTTTAATAGTTGGGGAAGTTCCAGTTATATTGACTAATCTATTTAGTGACGTATAAAAATGGCAATTAATGCTGCAATGTAACTTATAGATACAAAACAAGCTCCTCCTTCAGAATCTTAAAATGCACCATCTCTCCATAACCCATATAATATTAATTGACTATAACAAACTCACTAGAGGCAATTTTCCTTACCATTGTCAGTTGTCTTTATAATAAATTTCCACTGTATATATTGGGTTGTTTATGAAGAATCCCTCGCAGGGGTACAGAAATTCCAACACAAAGTAGTTTTTATTTTTAATCACACATTGTAATACCACATTTTGGTTAGGTGATTCATACACTCGCATTTGAGAGTATATAACCCTACAATTCTAGGTTAGTTTAAAAATGTAAAATAGTGATTCACCTATCGTGGGGATAGGTTCTGTTAGGTTAGGTGGGCACATGTTACGAAATTAGTCGGACGTTAATGCCCGTCGTATATTCGTGTTCTGCATCATTAGTGGAGTGGAAATATACCATTTTCCGTGAAATTATTGTTATTATTGACAGAAAAGCCCCCTAAACTTAATAATTACCCAAATAAAACGTTATAAAGACACGTAGACAAAGTTTGACGATGTTATCAAGTTATTAACAAATTTTCTTTATGTTCTTGTAAAAACGTTTCGTAGGCCAACATAATTGACCTTAGCGCACACAACTTGCAAACGCAATGGTTAATACTACATATATTTTAACATACCTTAGAACTGTGGATCTGAAGCGTTTCAACATTTCTGCCGCTCTTTCCGCAACGTTGCAGGGTTTCATTTCCCCTCACCTAGTTAGGGAATACAATGATTCGGTGAGGTTAATGATGTCCTGTTATCGTTGGTGACTTATCTTTTATTCACCTTGCTAGAACTCATGACTGCACACAAAAACTACCGCAACATATAACGTAAAATACAATAAATAAAATTTTAAGCAAACCTGAAATAAATTTAAAAAATATTAAACACGTGAGAATGCACTACGAGTAATCTCTTACACAGTTATCAGAAACGAAAGAAATCGGCACAANAATTTTAAGCAAACCTGAAATAAATTAAAAAAATATTAAACACGTGAGAACGCACTACGAGTAATCTCTTACACAGTTATCAGAAACGAAAGAAATCGGCACGAGAAATAATAAGGAGAGGATATTAGTTTTAAAAAAAAAACAGTAAATGAATTATTATAGGTTAAACAAGATAATCGCACCAATTCTCTGGCACGTATGTCAACCACATCTCGCCAACAACACACGGAACGAAGGTTTGTAAACAAATGGCCGCTCTACTTTCACCTTGAGCGTGATCATGTGAGTATGCAAGAAACATTGAAATCAAAGTACGTTAGAATCACGTCAATAATTGGCATAATAAGATGCAAGTCTTTTCGAAAATTATTTGTAAGCGATAAATTAACAATTACGTTAAAACTTTAGAACTATTTCCTTTCTTTGTGCTGGCAACCTAACGGTATAACTGTATCTGCGCTCGCCACTGTTTGTAATGTTATATGCATGTAGCTAACGGCTAGGTTGATTTTCAAAAGTTTCTTCCAGTCGTGAACGGACTATATTCTGAATTAGTTTTATTTTTGTTGACCAAACACAATACTAGTTACGGTTCTGTTTATTTTATTGGTGGTGTAGGGAACTCTTGTTAAAACTACTTTTGTGAGACTTAATTGTTTTGATGAAGTGAAAAATTTTGTTTGTAGGGAAATAAAATTCAATTTTAACTTCATTGAAAGAACTAAATTTGTGTTTGTACTTAGGCGAGAAATGCTTACAAATATTGTTGCACTTTTTATATGATGTACTACACTAAAAGGGTGATTATTTATGCCATGTACGTTTGAAAACCTTTCATATGATTTTGAACTTNTATATGATGTACTACACTAAAAGGGTGATTATTTATGCCATGTACGTTTGAAAACCTTTCATATGATTTTGAACTTTGTTGCAATGTCAAGTATTTTTTCTTTTATTAGCACATTCCATAATTTAAACAGAACTAAGGTCTTAAAAAACATAAAGCAATGCTCAAGATTTAAATCCGCTCAACTTAAGACGCAAAAAAAAAATGCACGAACCATCATAAACAATGTAACATTGTCTAGCAACTGTTGGATGTAATCATGCTTTTCCCCTTACACGCCTGGCACGTGGAGAAGCGCTAAGCAGATAGCATCTCGCTGCCCCTCCTACATTCAACAGTACGTATCATCCCTGTTTGTACCCTTCATTCCCCATTGTTCCCTCACTACATCATCCGCATGCACCGCTTCTCGTGCTGCTCTATCTAACGTGAGTGGCGACACAAGACTTAACGAAAGCTGGCTTGGGCGTGGCANTGCACCGCTTCTCACGCTGCTCTATCTAACGTGAGTGGCGACACAAGACTTAACGAAAGCTGGCTTGGGCGTGGCTAATGGGTGGATGTCACTTGCGATGCTACGTGTTTAAACATTTCCAAAATACAAGTTTAAAATGATTGTTTCGTTATNAATGGGTGGATGTCACTTGCGATGCTACGTGTTTAAACATTTCCAAAATACAAGTTTAAAATGATTGTTTCGTTATAGTAAAAGGCTTCATTAAAAGACTTGCGTTTTAACCTAAATTAACTATGTTTCAAATGACTGTGCATTTAAAAACTATCGCAATGGCGGACATGGTGCTACAGACCATAACGCAGTTCCATTGTAGCATGATTTTAGAGCAAAATTCAACTCGGAACCGTTCAGATTACGATCCAAAATAAAATATTTAAAAGTTTCTCGTCACTTTAAGAATTTGTGATGATTTCTACCATTATAAATTAAGTGGACATCTGGATTATATCATTCAGTACAGTAGTAATCTTCAGAAGATACTGCAGCAATGGAGTGTGTAGCATATCCTCGGACATTATCTTAGTGACTTGATACAGTGGAACCCTCTTATAAGGTTCTTCAGGGGTCCACGAGAAAGTGACACTGTAAGAGGCAAACACAAAAATTCAAGAAATTGGACACCAAAAGACATAAAATTATGCAATGTAATATACACACAACTTAATAAAATGAATAAAACAAATATTTTTTTAAAATGCATAAACCTTTATAAAAGTTTATCTCCTGGTTGCAAAATCATAAAATTGGTAAATGAGCGAACATTTACTGTACAAGCAAAACAAGCACAACTGTTCATGGCAATTTGTCTTCTGGTACCAAAGCACACAAAATTGTCTACAAGCAAAATATGGAATATAAAATGGTTCATGGAAGTTTCTCTCCTGGCTGGAACAATATTAGTTAGGCCTACAGTACTTAACAAATCAGACTGAATTCATCAATTTTTAAAAAAAATCAGGTTATCAATCTCTTATGAAACTTTGTCTGCTTGTTGCACAACTTAGAAGATTAGTTAACAAACAATTGGGTTCTGGTTGCAAAATACATACAGTTTACTAATAAGTAAGCAAAAACTATAAAATCTGTCATTTTCTGAAGAAATCCTTAATGGTAGTTTGCCTCTTGGTTGTATTTCCTTGAATCGGGGAAAAAAAATTATCTAAATGGAAAATAGACTGCATCACATGTTCAGGTACATTAGAATGGGAAGCAACAAAGTTTCTCAAGATATCTTAGGGACTCTGAAGCTTGCGAATGAGTCACTTTCACCTCCGTCTTCACGTGTTCCGATGGTTCTGTCGATTTTACACAGTTCTTCAACGGTAGACGAATGGCAAGGCAATGCTTCACCATCCACTGAAACATACTCATAAAAGGTGGATGAGAATGTGTGAAACCTGCTTTCCTAAAGCGGTTGGCGATAACTGGCTCTGGCATGGATGTCCAGGATGCAGCAGTCATGTGCATTGCTGTCAGCTAACTGATTTTCTTGAGAGGCTTCTTAGCCTCGAGATCACGGAGGAGTGTTTTACAAAGGTGTGACCTGAAATGATGTTTAAAATTCGTAATGATGCCTTGATCCATAGGCTGCAGACATGCTGAAGTGTTTGGTGGCAAGAACTCAATATGGATGTTCCGGAGTGCACTTGTTTCTGTTGGAAGTGCAGAACAGTTACCCAAGAAAAGGATAATTTTCCTGTTCTGAACACCCATTTTAGCATCCAGAAAATGTAGGTACTTAAGGAAAATTTTGCAGGTCATCCAGGCATTTTGATTACTTTTGTACCTGCAGGGCAAAGTATGTTTTTAAAGCATCTGGGCTTTGCTGCCTTTTCAATCACGAGAGGAGGGAGCTTCTCGCTGCCATCCATGTTTGCTCCCAGCAAAATAGCCATGCTTTGCTTTGATCGTTTGCCACCTACACACTTTTCTCCTTTGAAAGAGAATGTTTTATTGGGAAGCAAGTTTAAAAAAAAGAAAAGTGCACATTCATCCACATTGGATATATCTTTTGAAGCATATTCTTGCAAAATAAATGGCAGCACAGTTGTTTTCCAGTCTGTGACGGACTCATTAACACTAGTACCCTCACCACTTACCATCTTGTACACAATGCCGGTGCGTTTCTTGAATGTATCGATCCAGTCATTTGAAGGAGTGAAATTGTCTACACCTAATCCCAAGGCTATTTCCATTGCCTTTTCTCGCAAAATTGTTCCATTTACAGGCACATTTTAGTAACGCACTTGCCTAAACCACTCTAGCAGCCTCTCGTTGACCTCTTCATATTTCCTGACACAGTGATTGATCGCATGGAGCATTCTTTTATGATTGTGTCCCTATTTGAAATGATTCGGTTCAGAGTAGTCACTGNACAGTGATTGATCGCATGGAGCATTCTTTTATGATTGTGTCCCTATTTGAAATGATTCGGTTCAGAGTAGTCACTGGTATTTCCAAATCATGAGCAATTGCTGTTCGTGTTCTGCTGGGATTACTGTACACGTGCTTGATTAAGTTTAACTTTTCAGCTAGTGTAAATGTCTCTCTCTTCTTAGAGACACTCCTTTTAATGTTTACTAAAAACTGTTTCAAGGACAAATTAATTTTCACATATATGGGGTGATTTTTCTAAGGTTTAATTTAAAAGTTGTGAAGAGAGAGTATGTTGAGGTGGTAAAATCAGGGTCNACAGTGATTGATCGCATGGAGCATTCTTTTATGATTGTGTCCCTATTTGAAATGATTCGGTTCAGAGTAGTCACTTGTATTTCCAAATCATGAGCAATTGCTGTTCGTGTTCTGCTGGGATTACTGTACACGTGCTTGATTAAGTTTAACTTTTCAGCTAGTGTAAATGTCTCTCTCTTCTTAGAGACACTCCTTTTAATGTTTACTAAAAACTGTTTCAAGGACAAATTAATTTTTATATGGGGTGATTTTTCTAAGGTTTAATTTAAAAGTTGTGAAGAGAGAGTATGTTGAGGTGGTAAAATCAGGGTCNTATATGGGGTGATTTTTCTAAGGTTTAATTTAAAAGTTGTGAAGAGAGAGTATGTTGAGGTGGTAAAATCAGGGTCTGCAATGATGGCCAGGATGTACATGATCTGCTCAAGGCAAGGAATGGAATGGAATGGAGGTCTCAAGTGGATGGTAGTGCAAACTTGATTAGGGCTGAATCGATGAGGCTGCTCTTGTGACTTGGTATACAGAGGTCAACAAAGTGCTAGAGATGAAGATTATACGTGTGAAGCTTATTAGGACAACTGTTGCAAAGGCAAACTTTTTGAAAGGGAGGAGGAGAGAGCTTTTTGTAATGTTTCCGGCAGCAGTGAGTATATGGTTGGACAAGTTCAGTACATGTGATTTGATTTTATGGAGTTGCTGTTCATCTCGTGATGTTATGCACAGGAATGGCTTAGCCAGAGTTTGTGTGCTGGTATGGGAAAGTTGAAAAAAGACAGGGTTTTTTTTGGCCGACTGAGTGTAGGAAGTGGCAGTGGTGGTTGTTTCTTGGGACACAAGGTGGTCAAGGGGCCCAGTTTTCAAGTCGTCATACACAGTTTACTGAGCTTTACTAACTCTAGGTGATGCATATGTATGACCTTTTGTGTTGTGGCATGTAAATGATAAAATTTTGTTGGCTTTGGTAAGAATAGGCGATTTTGTGAATAAGAGTAAGTAGCTTGATGATTGATAATAGTAAGGTACAGTGGAAATTCACCAGATATAGTTATGAATGAGGTCTGTCATGGTCTGCGAATGCAAGTTTTACAGCATTGAGGCTTTATCGCCGGGCTTGTGGTGGCATGGCAGGAACATACAAAATTTAGTTTAACTTTCAGTACAACAAAGATATTTTACTTAGTGTCTTCCAAAATGGGATTAATTTAATGCCCCTCTTTACGTAAAGGTGTTGATTTTTTTTCAACCATTTCCAACGAACAGTAAAACGCAGCAAAAGTGTGATTAGTGGGCATGGCCAGCCACTGGTACATTAAGAGATGTAATTAAATAGTGGTTGTCCCTAACAACTTTTCAGCTTGAGCGACAAGTATGCAGGCCAAGTATCACACGAAACATAATTTTGTAGGTTAGAAATACGCTATGAAGAAAATAGGAATGCTTATTTTNCCCCCCTTATACCAAGTCAAAAATTTAACAGCGACATCTCAACAGATCCTACTACAACAAATCGCTAAAGGAAATCGCCAAATGATTAGAATTACAGTAACTTTAACAATATGATATGTCATGCCTTGGCCAACATGGTAGCATCACAACTTTGTGCATTACAGGTTCATCGTCAGCATACTTCAGCAGGCAACACAAGTACTACAACTTGCTACACGGCAGCACATGAGGGAAATCATGGGAGACACAACAACCGTCTGAATACGCGATGTGGAGACCACCATCTCAGCACTGTCAGGTGACCTACGTGAGGATCCCATACTGGGTAATTCCTAGCTCGCTGAGCAAAACACAATTGTAGAGTCCGCAGTGCATAGAATCCATTCTGGCAAAAACAAAAAAAGTGACAACCCACAAGTTGCGCACCCGACGCCCAGCTAGACAACCTCGGTAAAGAGGTACCACCGGAGTTTCACAACACCGTGCAAAGACTACTGCACGGGCAGCACTACATATCTGCGGCAGCCAACCAATTATGTAGCACCACAGCAGCCGAACACGTAATACCACTTGAACATGTGCAACCACTCTACGCAGTTACTAGCCACCAATCCATAATCATAAAAGAGCAAATCAAAGAAATGCTTGCTGAGGGTGCGATAGAACCCACCTACAGCCATTACAATAGTGTCATAACACTAGCACCAAAAAAGGATGGGATGTGGCATTTTTGTGTAGACTTAAGGCCCATCAATCTAATAACCAAGAGCGCATCACTTCCCTACATCAGTGTCAAAGATGCTGACATGGACCACTCCTGCGTGGTTTGGCACGGCCTCTGTCATCACGTCATCGGCCCACAGTCGCTGCACCAGTGCGGCCCGCGCAACACGCACGTCGAGCGTCCCGATGCATTTCTGTATTATTCACTTGGGAACAGGTCATGACCCGATACCAAGTGATCTAACCGAGTGCCTGTGGGGTCCATGGAGAGATGTGTAATTAGGATAGGAATCAAATGTTAGAATGTGTATTAAATAGCATTAGAATTTATCGCCCACAGACAAATGTTCGTGAGATTCGCCCTTAGGGGATTGCAAAGTAATCGCAGAATAAATGCACGACACGTGCATATTTAATGAGATGTAGGTAGCAAGACTAGGTTATTTGAAGTGTTCCATATAATTTTCTGAATGCAATTGTGTGTGTAATCCAGCCAATTAGTGACGTGGGAAATAATTAGTCTTTCTTTACCCGACCGTTCCGGTAGTAGTGTGTCCCAAAACTTAACAGACCTAAATTTCCCACGTGCTCTGCAAGGCACCACACAATCATGTTTTGTATTTAAATTAGTGCTTAAGAAAGAACTCTGAACTCTCCTCAAGCTAAGAGTTGTCCATCCTGAATGTTGAAGAGTCCTATGGTGTGCATGTTTTACGTGTGTATGTAATGAGGTCAGTAAACTAAGATACCTTGCGGGGTGTGAGCTCTCGATGAGAACGCGGTTCATCCGCACTACCCCTGGCAATCTGATCCCACGAGTCTTAGGTGCTGCACGTGCGTCGCAGGAGACTTTCATACTTTGTTCTGAACACTTAACTGCAATAGGTTAACGTAATTTACTGGAACTTTTATTTAGTTTCCCAACAATCTTCCCCGCGTTTGCAGCACCCCTCCGTCAGCTCAATTTACCTACCCCGGATGTTTCATTACTCTCTTAGTTTTCGCATCACTTTAGCCTTTTTTTGTACAGTAACAGCAGCTGGTAGGCCTTGTGAGTCAGGTCCGCTTTAATTCGTATTGTATAAATGTAACTGTGTACACTATTCGGCAGTACAATTTACTTGAGTTAACCAAAACTTGTGAGTTCTCATTAGTGTTGTATTTCGGGCCCTGGCCCTATCCAGGAAGTCATAGACGCCTCAAGAAGGCATCCTTTATTTATAAGGTAAAAGGTAATACTAAGGCGTGCTGGGGAGTCTGAACACCCTGACTATATATTACGTTTTCCTGTAAATTTGTAATGCGTGTGTCAGGGAATACAGCTACGTGGTCGTTCGGCCCACAATCCTGAAAACTGTGACTTCGTGCTCACCCAGTGAGCTGGCACCCATTCTATTTGAAATATGAACATTTTGAAATATTCTGACTTTTCTTAACATAGTTGCCGGACGTCTGCATTACTATCCCCGACTGCTCAGGTAACGTTACAGGTATGTTTGAGGTCAACCAGGTATATTTTAGGGGTATGTTATTTACATGCTGCGTGCAATTAATTAAATAATGTTTCATTTCAAATAAATAAATGCGCTTTTGTATGAATATTTTTCCATGAAAATAGACAGAAAAAGTGTGACACCAAATGGCATCTCGTCAAATTTGTGGCTAACAGAAAAGTGATGAGACACCATAAGGGTACACACAGTATGTAACATGCCCGGAAGATAGTTTTTTAAGTTAGTTCCACAATGGTTTCATCAAAATATAATTATTTAAGTTCTTTCATAAGTTATAGTCTTCACACCATACGTATAATCAGTTATAAACACTCTTGGCACCACAAGTATAGTAAGCTGAAAATGGACATGGCACACAGGAGATAACTCTGTAATTTTGGCCTGGCACTGAACGTTTAAAAAAAAACCTTGTTAGCAGTAATTTATAGGAAAGACAAATTCAGAACCAAAAATTAAAATATTTATACATATTTTCTTAAAGTATACATGCAGTTTTATTTATTACTTGATTGTTAATATTTTCTAAAGTGTTTCACGTAATACTTGTAAGCTTTTTCATTCTAACTTATTTTTGGTGTATAAATTTTCGTGAGCCCCTAAGAAGTGGAGATGTGGTGGGATTTTTACATGTGTGCTTGGGAAAGGGGGTATGGGGGGTAGTTCCTTGTATCACAGCATCTAGGGGTGGTGGGCACTCCTGAAAAAGCTCTTACCTAGCTAGGTTACTAACGTTTATTAAAAATATATTTTTCACTAACTTTAATAATGTTTTCCTCATTGCAATAAGTCTATAACACTGTCCTATGGTAATTTTTTTTATCTTTCAACAATAGTGCTGTTTGTTTTACAAATGGATCAAACTCACAATTTTAAAGTAAAAATCAAAGTGGTACATCAGTCAAAACTGTATCTATTTCACTATGTACTGTAGAAATTGCCTTTATTTTCTTTTACAAATTCTCAGTATCATACAAAATTATAACAATATGCACACAAGTGTAGCTATAAACAAGAAAATCTCACGTGCCACAGAATGTTTTAAATGGCAGAACACACACCAAAATTTTACCAAGTAGATAATGGAAGATAAATGGTACACAATATACCTTCATACCAATGTTGTCACTGTAATATATTTTCCCAACAGTTCTAATGTCATGTGCATGCATGGTATTTTAAAATAATTCATAACTTGATATTATTGCTAGGCTACGTAGGCCCTAAATAACAACAAAGTCCAACAATTGTAATAATCAACTGTAATTTTATTTTAAATTGTGTGAAAATAATTGTGTTATTAGAAATTTATATTCACTGTATTTGCAACAAAACATTTGTGTGTGTTCACAATGCATTTCCTATCTAACAATATATTACGAGAAAGTTATTTATTCCAACTTTAAAATGTTACGGTCAAGCTGCTTGCATACTTTTAATCAATTACTCACTCTTTGGTTCAAACATATCCTGAAAATCTTGGGGAGTTCTAAAATGCTCATCTAACACTATGGTAGTATTACCTGAAACGGCAAACACAGCATCACTGAAAAACAACTTTAAAATCTTTGAGCCTCCCTTTCTGAAGTCACCTTTGGAAAATGTTACCTGCCTAGTTTGAAAAGGTAAGTAGCTATGTTTTATTAAAATATACATATCACCTTTCTTGTATATTCTGAGGGGATAAGACAGAATAAACCTTTGAAACACAAGATTTACAAACACAAAAAATCCCAACATCACAGACATTTGTATCAAACTCATACTTCCAAACCCTACATCATCTCCTGTTTGAAGTATTGTAAACGGAAGTTTGTAAACGCTGACACCTTCAGACATGCTAAATGCAGAAACACTACCCAATGTTATAAGAGAGAGATATGAAATAATTTGTCCAAACTGTATATATTTTAACAGTGGTGCTCTGTATACAATTTCATAATCATAAGGGATGTTATCCTTTGCTTTTAACAATTCTTCCAGCTTTTTTGATGCTTTCATAAGGTGTCTTACTTGATAGGTATGCCATCCATTCCCACTGTAGTTATCCTTACAATTACTTTTTAAACCTGTCGCATGTGAGGCAAGCATTCTCAACGTGCTACATGCATAATGACAGCACCATGGTCTCACAGCCGTACATTGTAGGAGACTCACAAGTGGTCTTGCGCACGTCACTCTTGCCATGTTGGAATCATTCACACTGCAAGTTTCAACTCACCAACACGGATGCTGATCTAGAGTTATCTGGAAAAATAAATAAATATACATCAAGGTAATACCAGTGTTTAAATAACCACAAAAATTTGTTTAATTCTTTAGTTATGACTATAGCTGCACTGTAATTTCCTGGAAACCATTATTCACACATATATCCTGAAAAGCAATCCTGAGAGGCGTTCTTGAAAGGAATTGCCTTTATGTACATCAAATAATGTACCTGATTTTTATATTCTTTGAAAGGAAAAATTCTAAGGTTGGAACACCTATTCTTGTGCCCTGACAAGACACAAGTAGTGACCTAAGAGAATGCAATTTACGAGTGGTGCCCCAGCAAGTTCAGTTGTCTGAACTGAATATTCTTTTTTGAAAATAAGTCTACTAAATTGGAAATCTTTTTATCTAATAAAGGTAATGTTTTTTCCTTCATATTTTAACTGTGTGTTGTTAACATCACACTTGAACTAGTATAGTTCAGAATACAATTCACTACTGCGATGATGACTAGGATAATGATGAGTGTGTGTTATTAATCTATTAAGTTGGACTACTACAGTTGTGTTGGGCGAGGCATGAAAATTAATTATGTTGCGCGCCATGGACATAAAACCTATTGAAAACTTGTAATGCAATACACTTAACATTCAACACAGGACATGGACGAAAAACTATCAATAATGACCAACAAACTATTGCAGAATAACCCTTTGTAATAAAGCACATTACACATGCACATGTGATGTAGGGTAGACTGTGTTTTTGTTTTGTTTGAGATAACGTGTGTATTTTTGTGGACAGTGAGGGAGAAAATATAATTTTTTTCATTTGCACTGGAAATTGAAAACAATACCTTGGTTCTTACCATTTGTTTTATGTAACCCAATGAAACTGCAACCTCGGCTTGCTATATTGGACAAAACATATAAGGCAGTTTGTACTAGTACCAACAGTTTCAGAGAAAAAATAAATTTCTTCACTAACAAAAATAAAACACCATTTTATAAGTATGATGGTACAGAAGGTGTAAATGATGCAAAGAAACACAAGATCAGGATACATTTGCTGTAGTGTTTTATTAGAAAATTATCTTTCTTATTTGCTTTGTTTATTCAGAATGAAAAATTTTGTGTGTCGACAAAAAATGTTAAGTTATCTTAATGGTGTGAGTGTAACTGAAAATTAATGTATCAATGTTGATTGCAGTATAATTACTTTAAGTTACCACCATCCTTACAATATTTTTTTTAAATAAAAGAAATAAAATAAAATATTAAAATTTTAAATTGGTACTGCTACACCAAATTAAGTTTAGAAAATAAACATTTAAAAAATTAATTTACTAGTTGACTGCAAACAAAAATTTAGTTTGAGAGCTCCAATTAGAAAAATTAATTTCACTGTTCCAAAATTTCAAAATTACTCAAATTCAAAGTTTTCTCCTTGAAAACCGTTCAAATTGCCATCCAACACGTACTCAAAAGTAATAAAGTTTCTCAGGGTTTATCAAAATTAGATTCCAGCATTAGCTCACTCAATAGAGCGGCGGACCACTGGTTTGCCAATGCGCATACTAAATCTGCATCAATTATCTTGATACCAAAGTTCATACTGTAATTCAGCAAAATCAAGTTCAAAATTATGTGGATGAGCCACTCTGGCTCACACTAAAGCTTAGCGTCACCTTTTAGTAGTGGAGTCTCGCTCGTACATGATGCCTGGCGCTAAGCGGTTCTGCATCGTACATCTGCAGGAACAACTTCAAAATTAAACGCTGACCTAAGAATCTCGACCCTCTTCTTTACGTGACCGGATTCTCCTAAAAGAATTCTAGCTTCTGGGAACAATCAACATACTCTACCTTATGGTGGCGCCAGAGATTTCAGCGATCTAAGCCCCAGTGTAACTGAACGTGGCCGTGAAGTTTAAAGGTTCCACCCAGAAGCACACTACAGTGGAAACTCAACCATTGAATACTGTTGGACCAAAAGTCATGCCAACAGAACATTTTCTGTGGTCCCGACAAAATTCCTATGTAAATAACAGAAAAAAAGTCAAGTTTTGCCGAACTCAAAATTTAATTTTTACCGCATTGATTTAACAAAAATTTTTGTAGCATCGCCGAAAATTACATGCTCCGATCATTAAACAATGAAGTATTAACAAAAAGTATAAGTATCAACTGTACTCACCAAGGTATACAAAGTCTGTACACAGTACATTCACAAGTAACAGATAACGCAAATAAAATATATTTTCAACACACATTGTTTTTGCATACGTCTTACTGCCCTGCATTTAGTCCTATTTATGTAATTTACCACTTTCAAAATAATCTGTTGATGATTTTGTCATAATGACGCACTTAACTAGTACTTTGTAACAAAAAAAAATAACAATAGACATCTCAGACTACACATTATATATTTAGAGAGCACAAAAAAAAAAATTGGAAATACAGTACATATGTACAATAAAATATGTGGTGTATAATTTTATTAGATGTTCAGCAAACAATTGCGATGTATACGGCGGCAACCATGTTGGTAACGACCAGCAACGACACGAAACAGTGGTGCCATATTTTTGAGATATTGAATCGCGATGCAACGTTGCCAACAACACTTGCAAGTTTTTCATTTGAAAATTTTTTCATGGAAATTACGAATGCATTATGTATAAATGTAACTAATAAACATGCCTGGAAAGTTAGAAAATGGCAATTCAAAATTAAGGAAACCCTATTCACTGCACTTTATCAATCACAAAATTTAAGACATTATTTCTTAGCTAATAACTGCGACTGTTGTTAGTTGCTCTATGGATAATACTTCCGCTACGTCGGCAGCTATTTCTGTACTAGTGGTTTTAAAACAGGTGTTTAAATATTGGTTTTATTAAGTTTGGGTGTGAATACCGGAAAATATTAAGAGTGGATTGTTTGTGTTTTTTTTTTTTCATATAAGGTCAACACTTCTTGGTTCCCTTGAGAACTTTATAGCAGGGTTCTCCTGTATTATGAATGTTTTCTTTAATATTCCCGTTTGCATTGTTTTATTTTAGATAAACTTGGCAATTACCTTACATAAGCCTATCAATGTGTTCAACATAGAAGTTTATGAGGTCGGTTTTTCAGATATTCAAATATTATTTTAACAGACGCACTATTTGTATTACGCCAATATGACAGCCATATCTAAACATTCATAACATATAATCCACAAAGGCTGGAAAACATGGCAGAATCCTGGCAGTAATTGTTCAGATCACAGCTTTTCCGAAAAACCAGGAAAACAATATCAGCAAATGGTGTATACTGACATTATTAATCACACATCATATGAATTTCATGGGGAATCATGTTATTCACAGTGTATACCATGAAATGTAATAGGGAGGAGGACCATGAATATCAGGGAAATTGTAAGGTATAAAACATAAAATTTATATAAATAATATTTTAATATTTCAATTGAGTTGCTTAACCATGTTGAATGCAAGAAGACCTCGCAAAACCAAACCTAAATTCATAATACATGAATCACAGGTGATGTGTGCTTATGTGCTAGGGACTTGCAGGAATAATAATCAATGGTAATCAAACCATGTCGGAATAAAATAATTCCAGGTAAATGTAAAGAATAGCTGCTTTTCCGAAAATAACAAACAAAAATCCCGAAAAGAGGTATTTTTCGACTCTACTAATTACACAGACCACGAATTTACTAGCGACATTAACGTATTATGCTTACAAACCACAAAACTGATAGTGGGGAGAGCTATGAAGATCAAGGAAATTGTGGGGTAAAATCACTAAAAAAAACACCCACATAAAATACAAAAACACCTCAATTTAACATTTGTCTGCCCAATTTCGTTAATANTGAGAGCTATGAAGATCAAGGAAATTGTGGGGTAAAAATCACTAAAAAAAACACCCACATAAAATACAAAAACACCTCAATTTAACATTTGTCTGCCCAATTTCGTTAATATGTGCCCAACTAACCTAACTTAACCTAACCTCACGATGAGTTAATCGCTATTTTACATTTTTAATCTAACCCAGGATTGTAGGGTTTTAATCTAACCTAGGTGATAGGGTTTTATCGAACCAACGATCTTATTCCTATCTAGGATTTTAGAGGTTTAAAGTAAAAGTAAAACGTACCGGAAGTATATGAATTAACTCACTTAGGTAGGCGGCGGGTACAATTCTACTGTCCTCTGCCAATTCAACTACCGTCGTGCATGGCTTGCAACTTACCTCACTCGACAAAGCACCTTGATCTACTAAAATGTCCAAATAACACCCGCCACATAGACGACTGTCACGCACAGAAGCACTCATACTTGACCCTCTATTCTTAAATCACAAGCCATTGCATGGTCGGATTCAGACACCACAACTCACACGCACAACAACACATATCACTCGCCACGAACCGCACTTTCTCGAATCTAAACTGCAACTAACATACGGTAACGTCTACACATCCACAGCCAATAAGGTGACTGCAGATTTGTATTTGTTTACGTTACTACAGCATTACAGGACTAAAAATCATGGCGTCCAACATAAACAACGCGGTCGAGCTCCTCGTATATTATCTATTTTATGTTCGACGTTCTGCTTATTTTATCATTACGCCGTCCTAAATATGAAACAGGTTAGATGTGCTAAAGTCATTAATGTCTACTAGGTCTTCTTCAAAAAAGCCGCTATTCAGTAATTATTAAGTTTAGTGACTTTTCTGAAGGAAACTTCTTAGATAAACTAAAGTACCATTAATGGATTATGCACAGCTTAACTTGTTAATATTCAGGAAGGCATCACGTTAAAATAAGTACAAGATATTAAATAAAATAGTTAAAAATACGAGTAGCCCGCCACTTTGTTTACAGCGAACGGCATGATTTTTGGTGACGTCACGATTCCTGCCGTCAACGTATTGTCTTGTGGGTATTGTTATCTCACAGTGATGCGNGCATGATTTTTGGTGACGTCACGATTCCTGCCGTCAACGTATTGTCTTGTGGGTATTGTTATCTCACAGTGATGCGTCGTTAATGGATATTTTTGAAACAGCACAGTAGCCATTGTGTCTTTGCCGGGGAGAGTCGTGACGTCCCAATCAGAATGATTTAAAACTGAGAAAGTAAGAACGAGTGCTTCTGTGTGTTATATTCGCCTATGAACGAGTGCTTCAGTGCGTAATATTCTGTTGTGAACGAGTACTTCAGTGGGTTGTAATGACGCAGTATTCTCAATTTTCGGGACACTGTTTCAATTTCGTTTGTTTTTCTTAAGCTTTGCTAAGCTNGCATGATTTTTGGTGACGTCACGATTCCTGCCGTCAACGTATTGTCTTGTGGGTATTGTTATCTCACAGTGATGCATCGTTAATGGATATTTTTGAAACATCACAGTAGCCATTGTGTCTTTGCCGGGGAGAGTCGTGACGTCCCAATCAGAATGATTTAAAACTGAGAAAGTAAGAACGAGTGCTTCTGTGTGTTATATTCGCCTATGAACGAGTGCTTCAGTGCGTAATATTCTGTTGTGAACGAGTACTTCAGTGCGTTGTAATGACGCAGTATTCTCAATTTTCGGGACACTGTTTCAATTTCGTTTGTTTTTCTTAAGCTTTGCTAAGCTTCGTAACATTTTTATCGGGTTTGAAGTTAAAAGCAGTGGTGGTTCATTTTTCAGTGATAGTTTGTTTATCCGGCAAACGTATGCTATTTTACGTTTATCGGGGGTCTGTTTACCGTTTCGTTTCGAACGTCTTAGGTTTCACCTTTTGCGAAGCATCAGCATTATTTAGAAACTTTCAGGCTGCGTCGTACAAATTTTATACGAGAAGTTTGTTTATCTGTATGTTGACGGCGCAGTCTTAGTTCCTACAACGCAGTTTGGATGACGCTGCTGGCAGATGCCAGCTGCCGTGTCCTTATCTTAGGAGAAGGGGGTGATAGGCTGGCAGAATAAATACTCAGGGTGTATATCGCCTAAAAAAGAAAAAGTAACCAACCGTTGGAGAAGACGCATCGGGCGTGAAGAACTTCACCCACACCGGCAAGCACCCGCGACCGTTAAATCTTTTATCACTACATTTATTTTCGGCTTAACCTAAATAATTCTATCAAATTATTTCCGCCGGTGTGGGAGGTCGATAGGGTGCCAGGAGGGAACGAACATCCCTCCTGCCTTCGTAACTTCGTCTTGCGATGCAAGTTTTGAGACATGAATAATCTGTAAACGACGGTGGCTCTGTTCTGCACTTGTATATTTATCTGTGAACGGTTCGTACTCTGCATACCGGAACTTCGTATGTGAACTGTGTCACTCAAATGATAAATAAAGTATAGAACAAATACTCCGGAACTTAACTTTATTTCCTATGTAACTGGCGTCCATTTGACTGAGTCTCGTGTACTACTTCTGAGCTAGCCATGGCAACTTAACGTCGGCTGTGTACTTGTAGCAGCCAAGGTTACAGCGTTATATTCGGATATGTGGCGTTTTAGTGGAACATGGTGTTTCGTCGAGTGAGGTAAGGTTGAATTGGCCGTTGACAGAGGAATTGCACCAGCCTAGGTGAGTAAATTGATATTCTTTTGGTGCGTTTTACTGTTCCTTTAAATCCCTAAAATCCTAATTCATAGTTTAGTGTAAAACCTTACAATCCTAGGTTAGTGTAAAATTCTACAATTGTAGGTTATTGTAAAACCCTACAATCGTAGGTTAGTGTAAAACCCTACAATCGTAGGTTAATATAAAACCCAACAATCCTAGGTTAGTGTAAAACCCAACAATCCTAGGTTAGTGTAAAACCCAACAATCCTAGGATAGTGTATAACCTTACAATTCCAGGTTAGTTTTAAAGTGTAAAATAGTGATTCACCTATCGTGGGGTAAGGTTCTGTTAGGTTAGGTTGGCGCAAATTACCAAATTTGTTGTACGTTCATGCCCCTCGTATATTCGTGTTCTGCATCATTAGTTGAGTTGAAATATACCATTTTCAGTGAATTATTTTTATTTTTACAGAAAAGCTTCTAAACTTAATAACTACCCGCTTTTCTTTACATTTACCATGGGCTGTACATACTCGAGTTTTAGCTTGAAAAATGTATTCAGTGAGGCGAATGTACTGTACTGTGTAGTACTGCATGTTGCTGTGGGAATTAATGGGCTCATATACTGCCGGCACCTAGCCACGTCAAATAAAGAAGACCTGTCGCGTTTTGTAGTATGAAATGCGAATATGATGATGGCCCCATTAAATTTGTATTTAGTGCGATTAGTAATGTCAATTCATACCATTTTCCATTTATTTAAAGTTGCAATTATTAAGAATTACCCTCCAAATGTCCAAGAAGTTATTGGATACCAATAGGCATGCACATAAAATAGATGTCAATAAGAAACAAATCTACAGTTGCGATGACTCCACCGTCTATTATGCGCGAAAGGGCCAGCGCGATCAAACACAACACGCTCCGAATGAAAGGAACCACCACAGCAGGGCAGTCTCGCCGGTTGATTGACGCACGGTACTGACACGCCGCCGATCGTCTCAATAAAATAGAGGACCTTAAAAATAATGGGAGGTGAGAAGGAAAGTCTAACCACCCCACCAAAAAACACTACATCTTCGAAATATTTTATTCGATTTTTAAGGAACTCGTCGCCGCATTCAGACTAGGAACAGAATCTTAAGTGTAATATAATTAAAGTAAATAACGACAGGGAGGGATATTTTTCATCACTTACCTTCACGTCTTCAAATCTTAACGAATCCAAAAGTACACTTTGAATTACACTTATTGCTTATTCCCTTTCACGGCTTATTTATTTTTGTGTGAGTGTGGCCAACGCTGAACTCAACGGCCAAAAACAAAAACCGCAAAAAGCCAAATAGGGGACAATATCCAGTAAAAAAAAAACAATGTTAGACGGGTTCACAAATACAACTCTTCTTGGTAGATACCCATCAACCATGGACAGAAAGAAAAATCATGGAACAGGAGATATCAAGGAATGAGTGGGCCGGTCACCGAAGACATCTAAAAGGACACCAAACTCTTAAAATCAAATAACAATACCGTGAGCAAGTAAAAACCGAAGAAGAACATCAAAAACTACCCGAGGGGTATTATAAAGTACAGACGGGTAAGAGACAGGAAAAGTCAAATGAAGCCTACGAAGAGCAGCATACAACGAACTTCTATAGCCGCCAATGGAACACTGAAACAAAAGATGAGTCAAATCTGCACAAGCGACCCCTCATGAACAGGAAGGATTACGGACTATATAAAATTTACACAAATGAGACTGGGATGCATTATGACCTTAAAGAAGACGAAAACAAGTAACTGCTTAACTGCGGGAACTACAATGATGATATTCTTGCCGAGAATATGTAGGAAATAATCGTGCCTATAAAGTATTAGAACGAAGTATAAGTTTCCCATGTCTGTTTCCAATGTCAAAAATTTTCCCTTGTAAAAAGGGGATATAAAACCGAAAATGAAAGTAGGGACTTCGGGACATCCTGTAAAATACTCAATTTCACCAGTTTATCCACCATCTCATTACCTTGAATACCGACATGACTTGGTACCCTCATGAAGAGCACATGAACATTTAGTTTCTCCAAAAGTACACATTGCTACTGTATGAGCCATATAATCACTTCCTTGTGTGGAGTAGGGGAGACAAGGCCGTAAATACATTACATGAATCAGATATAATCAGAGGATTTAAGACTTTGAAATCACAAACATAATGTAAAGCCAAATGACTGCAAAAGCTTCGGCATAATACATTACGGCAGTTGAAGGGTGCTTAAAGAGTCCAGAACATTTATATTAAGCATGAAAATAAGCAGACCCAACACCTTCGATAGTTTTTGAGGCATCAGTGTAAACCAAAGTGCATTCGGGATATCCAGAAAACAGTAGCCTTAAATTCTTGTTGAATGAAAATGGGAGAAACCGATCTAGTAGGACAAAGGAAGATAGGACAAGGAAAACGAAACGAAATCTCATACTGCAAACGGTGTAACAATCTAGGTGGAGGGTGAACAAAGTGTGCCGGCGTTAATAATACTTTCGGTAGGACATAACCATTGTTGTCAACCACCTGTGCAATATCCCTTACACGAGAATTACAAGTACATGCCCAATGTTTACCTTGCAACAGTCTATAACGTTCGGACAATTATATAAGGAAATATTCCATACGCAAGACCATAATGGGCGTAGAAGAGAAAGCACCAATAATAAGTCTGAGGCAAACATTCTGTATACTTTCTAATTCGTTCACCAAAAAGAGTGGCAGCTGACCAGCATTCGGAGTACCGTAATCTAAAATGNACTGACCAGCATTCGGAGTACCGTAATCTAAAATGGACAGAATGGTAGAGCATAAAAAGAATGTAGAGCAAAAAAGCTAGAATCCAAACGGTAATGGGCGAGAGTCTATAAATTGTTAATTCTTTTGCGACATTTNTGTAATATAATTAAAGTAAATAACGACAGGGAGGGATATTTTTCATCACTTACCTTCACGTCTTCAAATCTTAACAAATCCAAAAGTACACTTTGAATTACACTTATTGCTTATTCCCTTTCACGGCTTATTTATTATTGTGTGAGTGTGGCCAACGCTAAACCCAACGGCCAAAAACAAAAACAGCAGAAAGCCAAATAGGGGATAATATCCAGTAAAAAAAAAACAATGTTAGACGGGTTCACAAATACAACTCTTCTTGGTAGATACCCATCAACCATGGACAGAAAGAAAAATCATGGAACAGGAGATATCAAGGAATGAGTGGGCCGGTCACCGAAGACATCTAAAAGGACACCAAACTCTTAAAATCAAATAACAATACCGTGAGCAAGTAAAAACCGAAGAAGAACATCAAAAACTACCCGAGGGGTATTATAAAGTACAGACGGGTAAGAGACAGGAAAAGTCAAATGAAGCCTACGAAGAGCAGCATACAACGAACTTCTATAGCCGCCAATGGAACACTGAAACAAAAGATGAGTCAAATCTGCACAAGCGACCCCTCATGAACAGGAAGGATTACGGACTATATAAAATTTACACAAATGAGACTGGGATGCATTATGACCTTAAAGAAGACGAAAACAAGTAACTGCTTAACTGCGGGAACTACAATGATGATATTCTTGCCGAGAATATGTAGGAAATAATCGTGCCTATAAAGTATTAGGACGAAGTATAAGTTTCCCATGTCTGTTTCCAATGTCAAAAATTTTCCCTTGTAAAAAGGGAATATAAAACCGAAAATGAAAGTAGGGACTTCGGGACATCCTGTAAAATACTCCATTTCACCAGTTTATCCACCATCTCATTACCTTGAATACCGACATGACTTGGTACCCTCATGAAGAGCACATGAACATTTAGTTTCTCCAAAAGAACGCATTGCTACTGTATGAGCCATATAATCACTTCCTTGTGTGGAGTAGGAGAGACAAGGCCGTAAATACATTACATGAATCAGATATAATCAGAGGATTTAAGACTTTGAAATCACAAACATAATGTAAAGCCAAATGACTGCAAAAGCTTCGGCATAATACATTACGGCAGTTGAAGGGTGCTTAAAGAGTCCAGAACATTTATATTAAGCATGAAAATAAGCAGACCCAACACCTTCGATAGTTTTTGAGGCATCAGTGTAAACCAAAGTACATTCGGGATATCCAGCAAACAGTAGCCTTAAATTCTTGTTGAATGAAAATGGGAGAAACCGATCTAGTAGGACAAAGGAAGATAGGACAAGGAAAACGAAACGAAATCTCATACTGCAAACGGTGTAACAATCTAGGTGGAGGGTGAACAAAGTGTGCCGGCGTTAATAATACTTTCGGTAGGACATAACCATTGTTGTCAACCACCTGTGCAATATCCCTTACACGAGAATTACAAGTACATGCCCAATGTTTACCTTGCAACAGTCTATAACGTTCGGACAATTATATAAGGAAAGATTCCATACGCAAGACCATAATGGGCGTAGAAGAGAAAGCACCAATAATAAGTCTGAGGCAAACATTCTGTATACTTTCTAATTCGTTCACCAAAAAGAGTGGCAGCTGACCAGCATTCGGAGTACCGTAATCTAAAATGGACAGAATGGTAGAGCATAAAAAAAATGTAGAGCAAAAAAGCTAGAATCCAAACGGTAATGGGCGAGAGTCTATAAATTGTTAATTCTTTTGCGACATTTNAATGTAGAGCAAAAAAGCTAGAATCCAAACGGTAATGGGCGAGAGTCTATAAATTGTTAATTCTTTTGCGACATTTGGAAATAGCGTATTCAACATGGATAGTCCATCCACCATGGGTCTCTAAAAAGATACCCAAATACCGTACCATGGTCCCACAGGGAAGAAGATGATAACCACTAATGGTTGGAGAAAGTAGTGGCGACTAGAACCGTTTACGCATAAAAAGCAGGGTGCGACTCTTATCCACAAAAAGATTAATACAATGGTCATCCTACCAAAGTGATAATGATTCAAGGGCCGTAGTCAAAGAAGTACAAGCTTTTTAATAGGAAATACATTCAACCCAAAGCACAATATCATAAGCATATTGAATAGAACGAACATGGCAGCCCAGGTGAAATATGATGTCTTGAGTATATAAGATAAATAGCAAGAGGCTAAGAGTACTACCTTGAACAAAACCATGTGACACTTGACGAACAAAATATGCGCCATCAGGAACTCTAGGCATAAACGACGAATTCTAAACAAAGAATGAATACATTGTATAAGGGTATATGGTACACCTAGTTTAAACATGTTACCATAAATAAGTTTAAGATTAACATTATTAAAGACCGATTCCAAGTCTGAAAAAACAGTACCCAATACATTCTGGTGAGCATAAGCATCACGAATACGTGAAAACAATACAGCAATAGCATCCAGAGTACTAATACCAGAACAAAAACCAAGTTGGTCAGGACGAAGTAAACAGTGATATTCTAACCCTTATTAAACCTGTGTTTGACCAATCTCTCAAAAGTTTCACCAAACAAGAACACAGTGCAATCGGATGGTAAGACGCTGCTGATAGAGGATATTTACCAGGTTTCAAAATCAAAATCGGGACTATTTCAAAATCCCTCCATACATCAGGGATACAACCAGAACAGAACACTTTATCATAGAATTGAGCTAACCAACCGAGAGTCGTGCGAGGAAGGTGCTTAAGGAAACCATAATAGATGTAATCCAAACCAGGTGTGGCATTACCTGTAGTGTACAAACAATGGCTTCCTTCCTTAACTGCATATTCCCGGTAAAAAAAAAANAAAAACTTGATGATCACGTGAAGCGGCATGAGAAACAACCGAAGGAAAACAGAAGGTAGAATCCTCTGGAACTGTAACAGGGACAATGCCATCCATAAAGGCAGGGACAAGTGAAAGGGAAATATGCTGCGAATGCTGTCCCTCTTTACTAGGGCTAAAGGCTTTAAATTTACCCCATAATATACGAGAAGGAGAAATAAGAGAAAGTGAAGCACAAAAAGTATTCCAGCTAGCTTTTTACATTCAGACCACAATTTTCGCGCCTCTGATTGGCATTTCTTAAGTTGTATAAAATTGGCCAATGTAGCCTGATGTTTATATTGGTGAAGTGCAGTCAAGCATTGGCGATTAACCTCATTACATTGTCTATCCCTCCAAGTTAAACCATGATTTTGACCATTAATACGAAAAGGGCGAAAAGGCATAAAACTTTTAGTGATATATAGAAGACGTCATAAACCATGTTAATAGGAGATAATTGTGTAGTTACTTCCGATATTAAGGAAGAGAATTTGCACCAATCATTCCGATTATATCAATCGGTAACGACAAAACGTAGAGGAAGGAAACGGATGAGTTAGTGAAGAAGTAAGGATAATCGGGAAGTGATCACCACCCCAGGTATTATTATGTACAGATCAGGTTAAGCAGCTGGAAAGGCTGGCAGAAACAAAAGTTAAATCAATTGGAGTTGGGCGGAAATGTGGAGGCCCTAGCCAAGTAGATTGAGTACCATTCAGTAGGGTAAAATATGATGTAAGTAAAAATTCTGCCAAATGGCGACCAGAAACAATCTCAAAGGGATTAACCCCACAAACGATGGTGGCAATTGACATCACCACCTACAATTACAGGATGTGGAAACTGGGAAAAAAAAAAAAAAAAAAAAAAAGACCAATTGTGTTCTAAACCTAGAAACTTAAGATGGACATATATAAAGAAGATAGTGATATTTAAGCAGCCGAAAGTCGATTGAATCGCCTCCGCATCTACGCAATGAAAACTGTCAGAATAAGTAATATTAAAAACATCACCTGCATGCATATTCCTTAAATATATAGCCGTCCATCTGTCATCCTTAGGGGAGACGAAAGACTGAAATGATTTGATATAGAGAGGGTGAGTGCGTAATATCGGAGTTTCAAACAGTAGAGCAACATCTTTAGTATGAGCATCCAAATAATGGAGTGGAAATCTATTATATAAAAGAGATATAGCATTCCACTCAACAGCGCAAAAATCTGAAGAAAACAAGAGTAACAAGAAAGTGGAAAAGAATAGAAGNGGAGAGATATAGCATTCCACTCAACAGCGCAAAAATCTGAAGAAAACAAGAGTAACAAGAAAGTGGAAAAGAATAGAAGACACACCGTCCTTAAAAAGAAACATCCCCTTATAGCAGAATTTGAAAAAAAAAAAAAAAAATAAATAAAATAAAGATTGAACTAGACTCTCCTGATCAAAATTGTCAGTCAAATCATTTTTTGCTGTGGTAAACATATGCTCAATTGTGTCAATCAAAGGATTCAATTTATCGTTATTAAGTCTAGGGACCTCACACACCATGCCAGGCGGAACCTCGTCAGGTAGTGGGGCACGAACAAGGAAAGTACACTGGCGAGCCAAAAAACTGGTATTGGCGTGCGTATACAAATAACAGAGGTATGGAACCAATCAAAGAAACGTGATGCCGTCGGCAGCGTCTATATAAGACAACAAGCATGTGGCAAAGTAGCTAGAATGGTTACTGCTGCTACAATGGCAGGTTATCAAGATTTAGGTGAGTTTGAACGTGGTGTTATAGTCGGCGTATGAGATATGTGACATAGCATCTCCGAGGTAGCGATAAAATTTGGATTTTCGAGTACGACCATTTCACGAGTGTACCATGAATATCGGGAATCCGGTAAAACATCAAATCTTCGACATCGCTGCGGCCGAAAAAAGATCGTGAACGAACTGCACAAACAATAACTGACAAGAATCATTAAATGTGACAGACGTGCAACCCTTCCTCAAGTTGGCACAGATTTCAATGCTGGGGCATCAACAAGTGCCAGTGTGCGAACTATTCAATGGACCATCATTGATATGACCTTTTGGAGCCGAAGGCCCACTCGTGTACCGTTGTTGACTGCATGATACAAAGCTTTACGCCTCACCTGGGCCTGCACACACTGCCATTGGACTGTTGGTGACTGGAAACAAGTTGTCTGGTCTGACGAGTCTCGTTTCCAATTGTATCGGGCGGATGGATATGCACGGGTATGGAGACACCCTCATANCAAGAATCATTAAATGTGACAGACGTGCAACCCTTCCTCAAGTTGGCACAGATTTCAATGCTGGGGCATCAACAACTGCCAGCGTGCGAACTATTCAATGGACCATCATTGATATGACCTTTTGGAGCCGAAGGCCCACTCGTGTACCGTTGTTGACTGCATGATACAAAGCTTTACGCCTCACCTGGGCCTGCACACACTGCCATTGGACTGTTGGTGACTGGAAACACGTTGTCTGGTCTGACGAGTCTCGTTTCCAATTGTATCGGGCGGATGGATATGCACGGGTATGGAGACACCCTCATAAATCCACAGACCCTACATGTCAACAGGGGCCAGTTCAAGCTGGTGGAGGCTCTGTCATGGTATGGGGCGTGTGCAGTTGGTGTGAAGGTGGATTGGGATCCCTGATACGTCTAGATATGNGTTGTCTGGTCTGACGAGTCTCGTTTCCAATTGTATCGGGCGGATGGATATGCACGGGTATGGAGACACCCTCATGAATCCACAGACCCTACATGTCAACAGGGGCCAGTTCAAGCTGGTGGAGGCTCTGTCATGGTATGGGGCGTGTGCAGTTGGTGTGAAGGTGGATTGGGATCCCTGATACGTCTAGATATGACTCTGACAGGTGACAGATACTTAAGCATCCTGTCCGATCACCTGCACCCATTCATTTCCATTGTGTATTCCGACGGACGTGGACAATTCCAGCATGGCAATGCGACACCCCACAAATCGAGAGTTCCTACCGAGTGGCTCCAGGAACACTCTTCTGACTTTAGACATTTCCATTGGCTACCTAAATCACCAGACATGAACATTATTGAGCATATCTGGGATGCCTTGCATCCTGCTATTCAGAAGAGATCTCCAGCGCCTCGCACTCCAATGGATTTGTGGACTGTCCTGCAGGATTCATGGTATGAATTGCATCCTGCATACCTTTAGACATTAGTCAAGTCCATGCCATGTCGTCTTGCGGCACTTCATGCTTGCGGGGGGTCTTACACGATATTAGGCACATTTACAAAACATTTTGGCTCTTCTGTGTAAAATTGTTGCAAGCATCTGGTTGAATTGAGCATAATATACTCTAATATTAAATGAAGCAGTAACCATGTTAGCAGTAACTGGAGGTAGCACCTTGTAACAAACGGTTTATCCATCGGACCACACTGCAGTCATTCGAGAGGGCCAGGTGGAGACCTGTGTATCCAATGAATACGTAGTCGGGAAGGTCGGAGGCATCTNACTGCAGTCATTCGAGAGGGCCAGGTGGAGACCTGTGTATCCAATGAATACGTAGTCGGGAAGGTCGGAGGCATCGATGTGGGAGAGACAACTGAAGGTGTGGACAGAGGTGTAAATTGAGCCAGTGAGGTTGCTGGGGTTAAAATTGGATGCGAAGATTGTGGTTGTTGCAACGGAAAGAGTCTGAAATACGGCTCGACTTTGGTTGTGGCATCAGCATAAGGAAGGTTGTAATATGCCATAACACATTTGACCTTATGCCATAACANGGCTCGACTTTGGTTGTGGCATCAGCATAAGGAAGGTTGTAATATGCCATAACACATTTGACCTTATGCCATAACACATTTGACCAGTCATACCAAACTGGGCATTTAGCCCGGAGCAGTTGACCAGAGCAGTTCATACAGACAGGTTTATCTGCAGTAGTACAATATGCTATATCATGAAGTTGGGAACAAGTAGGGCAATGAACACTCTTAGCGCGGCATAGTTTTGGATATGCCCGAAGTGGGAACACCGAAAACACTGCAACACAGATTGTACACAAGGATTGGNAGCGCGGCATAGTTTTGGATATGCCCGAAGTGGGAACACCGAAAACACTGCAACACAGATTGTACACAAGGATTGGCTTTAAAGATCTCTTTGTTTATAATGATTTAAGTCAGTAAGTTGACGTGAAGCACGCGCCCACGAGTTCATAGTGCCCAGTCTGACTGCCGCAGTCACAACTGCACCAGCTACACCGAGCCGCATCAACCACATCAGGCCAAATGTGCATAGTGCAGGTCGATAAGAATGGATCTTGCACATTCTTACCGACAAGGATTACGCAACTCAAAAGACCGCCCTACTCATGTATTACAAGAGGCANAGGATTACGCAACTCAAAAGACCGCCCTACTCATGTATTACAAGAGGTAACTCTTTTAATAAGTGGGTAGGTGATCCGAAACGGTGTTTACCTCAAAGCCACAGCTGTTGAGTGAGCTGTCAATTGGCGGATGCGTCCTCACAGCTTGCGTAGCTAAATATGATGCAATGCACCACCGGGTGATGTTAACTGGTTGGTATGCCAAAGCTGACGAGACATGTGCCCCAAAGTGCCATCCAGTAGTGTACAGAATTTTTACAAACGTATTGAACACAGTCACCACATCCANAGCGCGGCATAGTTTTGGATATGCCCGAAGTGGGAACACCGAAAACACTGCAACACAGATTGTACACAAGGATTGACTTTAAAGATCTCTTTGTTTATAATGATTTAAGTTAGTAAGTTGACGTGAAGCACGTGCCCACGAGTTCATAGTGCCCAGTCTGACTGCCGCAGTCACAACTGCACCAGCTACACCGAGCCACATCAACCACATCAGGCCAAATGTGCATAGTGCAGGTCGATAAGAATGGATCTTGCACATTCTTACCGACAAGGATTACGCAACTCAAAAGACCGCCCTACTCATGTATTACAAGAGGTAACTCTTTTAATAAGTGGGTAGGTGATCCGAAACGGTGTTTACCTCAAAGCCACAGCTGTTGAGTGAGCTGTCAATTGGCGGATGCGTCCTCACAGCTTGCGTAGCTAAATATGATGCAATGCACCACCGGGTGATGTTAACTGGTTGGTATGCCAAAGCTGAAGAGACATGTGCCCCAAAGTGCCATCCAGTAGTGTACAGAATTTTTACAAACGTATTGAATACAGTCACCACATCCAGAGCTACAGCCAGGGGTGTTTTTCAATGTATAAAAGGCAGTCAAGCATGGCATTCCACACCCCTTTGCCCACATGGACTCGCCCATCCCTTCAGGAGACAGACACCTGGTAACACCGTGGCCAGTGTGATTCTACGCGTCATCGGAAGTGAAATGCAAACACTTTTATTAGAAAATATAATAACTTATTTTAGGTGTATTTATGAGCATAATTGTGTTTTCCAAAATGGAGATTGCATTTAAAGGCCTACAGCATTGTAGCAAATCATTTTGTTTTTTTGACATCCCCATCAACTTAACATTAACATGCATTTGGTAGTGAATGGGGATGTCTCCAGTGTGTTAAATTTAATTCATACAATTGTTCACCATTATAATAACATCACAGAGTGCTCATGTTATGTTTCATCGTTTGGCGTTTGATGTCGGTTCTCATCACTTGTGACGACAGCGGACATCACTCACGCAGTTCGTCTCAGCACCCGGACAAGACCGGCGGCATTGGTCACCCGTTCCGTGAACTCCCTCAGCACCAGCATATAGGCTGCAATCATTTAACTACAATAGTAATATATTAGTCACCGGAACATTTGTATTATTTTTAATGTACTGAGGGGAGAGCCACCCGCACTCTCACTGGAGAGTTTAACGCCAAAGCATCTCAATATAAGACCACGTGTTTTTACCACGTAAGTGCAAGGTCCATTATCATGCATCATTCACGCATAATTCACCTGTAGCCAGAACAGCGAATAAACCACTCAACCCAATGAAATCAGTGTCAATTCATTGTAGGTCATCCTTTGTAGCATCAACCGCATTTCGTTAGCATATTTCAGGTGTATGAGACGGCCTACAGTCTCGCCATCAGATATAAAAAGTGCAACTGTAAGTACCGGATACCCATCAACAAACTGACGGAGGATTGCTAGGGACCCCATGGGCCGTCGACTGGACAACCTTCATTATTAGCTCAGCACTGAATTCTGGCGCCGAACACTATAACATCCCCACGACGTCAAAGTGATGTCCTTTTAAGGTCAGACTATCAAGTCGAATAGGTATTCATTCCGATACAGATCCATTAACCACATGTTTGGTTAACCTCCCAATAGATAGAACCTTGTAATCGCATTCTAGGCCTTCGCGAATGTCATCTACAGATATATCGAGAGGCATGCCATATATCAAAACTTGACGTTGTACAAGACTAGTAGCGATGTCTGAAACCCGTATGCTACGTGCCTCCCCTCTCTATATCAGATCCTTTCAGTCTTTCGTCTCCCCTAATGACGACAGAGGGACGGCTATATATTTAAGGAATACACATGTTGGTGAGCCTTGTAATATTACTTATCCTGACAGTTTCCATGGCTTTGATGCAGTGGCGATTCGATCGACACTCGGCTACTTTAATATCACTATAGTCTCTATCACTAATATCACTATGTTCACCGCATGATTGGGCGTCTTTCTTCTCCCAGTTTCCACATCCTGTAATTATAGGCGGCGATTTCAATTGCCACCATCGTCTAGGGGGTAATCCCTTTGAGGATGTTTCTGGTCGACGTTTGTCAGAATTTTTACTTTACTGAACAGTACGCAACCGACATGGATCGGGTCTCCACATTTCCACTCCACTGCCATTGATTTAACTTTCGTTTCTGCCAGCCTCTCTAGCTATTTTATCTGGTCAGTCCATAATGATACATGGGGTAGTGACCATTTTCCAATTATCCTCACTTCTTAACCAACTTCTCAGTCTCCTTCCCCTACTTTTCGTCGATACCGTTTACTATATAATCGGGCTGATTGGTGAAAATTCTCTTCCAATTTCCCCCAGTTACTGCTTTTAATATAAACATGGTGTTTAATGTTTTCTATATGTGTCTTATGGAATCTGCTAAACGTTCTATGCCTTTTCGATCTTTTCGTATTGGTGATCGGAAACATGGTTCCACTTGGTAGGATGGACAATGTGACGAAGTTAATCGCTATCGTTTAAATGCACTTCACCAAATAAACATCAGGCTACATTGGCCAATTTTATACATCTTAAGAAATGCCAAGCAGAGGCGCGCAAGTTGTGGTCTGANGGGCTGATTGGTGAAAATTCTCTTCCAATTTCCCCCAGTTACTGCTTTTAATATAAACATGGTGTTTAATGTTTTATATATGTGTCTTATGGAATCTGCTAAACGTTCTATGCCTTTTCGATCTTTTCGTATTGGTGATCGGAAACATGGTTCCACTTGGTAGGATGGACAATGTGACGAAGTTAATCGCTATCGTTTAAATGCACTTCACCAATATAAACATCAGGCTACATTGGCCAATTTTATACATCTTAAGAAATGCCAAGCAGAGGCGCGCAAGTTGTGGTCTGAACGTAAAAAGCTTAGCTGGAATAATTTTTGTGCTTCACTTTCTCGTACTACTCCCTCTCGTACATTATGGGGTAAATTTAAAGCCTTTCGCGCTAGTAAAGAGGGACAGCGATCTCATCATATTTCTCTCCCCCTTGTTCCTGGTTTTATGAATCGCATTGCCCGTGATACGGTCCCGGAGGCTGTTACCTTCTGTTTTCCTTCGGTTGTTTCTCATGCCGCTTCATGTGATCATCAGGTTTTTTACCGGGCATTTACAGTGGAGGAATTAAGCCATTGTTTGCACACCACAGGTAATACCACCCCTGGTTTGGATTACATATCGTATGGTCTCCTTAAGCACCTTCCTCGCACGACTCTCGTTTGGTTAGCTCAATTCTATGATAAATTGTTTTGTTATGGATGTATCCCTGATGTGTGGAGGGATTTTGAAATAGTCCCGATTTTGAAACCTGGTAAATCTCCTCTATCAGCTGAGCCTTATCGTCCGATTACTCTGCGTTTTTGGTTGGCGAAACTTTTTGAGAAATTGGTAAAACACAGGCTTAATTGGTGGTTNGAGAAATTGGTTAAAGATAGGCTTAATTGGTGCTTAGAATAGCATTGTTTACTTCGTCCAGAACAACTTGGTTTTCGTTCTGGTATAAGTACCCTGGATGCTGTTGCTGTATTGTTTTCACGTATTCGGGATGCTTATGCTCACCGAAATATCTTGGGTACTGTGTTTTTAGACTTGGAATCGGCCTCTGATAATGTAAATTTTAAACTCCTTTATGATAAAATTTTTAAATTAGGTTTACCACATACTCTTATACGATGTATCCATTCTTTGTTTAGCATTCATCGTTAAATCCTTCGAGTACCTGATGGAGCAGTTTTTGTTCGTCAGGTGTCTCATGGCTTGGTTGAAGGTAGTACCCTTAGCCCCTTACTGTTTATCTTATATACTAAAAATATCATATTTCACCTGGGCTCCCATGTTCGCTCTATTCAATATGCTGACGATATTGTGCTTTGGGTTGAATGTATCTCTTATGACAATGCTTGTACTTCTCTTACTATGGCCCTTGATTCTTCATCACTTTGGTTGGATGATCATGGTTTCAATCTTTCTGTAGATAAGAGTCGCGTCTTGTATTTCACGCGTAAACGGTCCCAGTCAACACTTCCCTCTCCAACCATCAGAGGTTATCCTCTACTCTGCGTGACAAAGGTACGATATTTGGGTATCTTTTTAGAGTCCCTTGGTGGAATGACTACCCATGTTGAATACACTATTACCAAATGCCGCAAACGAATTAATATTGTAAAGCCTCTCGCCCACTATCATTGGGGTTCTAGCTTTTTTGCTCTTCGCTCTTTTTACGTGTCCACTATACAGTCTGTTTTAGATTATGGTATTCCGATTGCTGGTCAGCTGCCACTCCTTTTGGCGAACAAATTAGAAAATATACAGAAGGTTTGCCTCAGACTTATTCTTGGCACTTTCTCTTCTACGCCCATTATGGTCCTGCATATGGAATCTTTCCTTATGTCCTTAACCCAATGTTATAGACTATTGCAAGGTAAACATTGGATTCGTACTCGTGATTCTCGTGTATGGAGTATTGTACAGGCGGTTGACAATCTTTGTTACATCCTACCGAAATTATTACTAACGACGGCACGCTTCGTTACCCCTCCACCTAGTTTGTTACACCGTTTGCAGTACGAGGTCTCTTTTCACTTTCCTTGTCCCATCATTCTTTCCCCTACTAAAACTGTTTCTCCCATTATTCTTCATCATGAATTTATAACTAAAGTTTCTGAATATCCCGACTGTACTTTGATATACACGGATGCCTGCTGTCGACGGTGTTGGGTCTGCATTTTTTGATGCTTCACATAAATGTTCTGGGCTTTTTATACTCCCTTCTACTGCCACAATTTATTATGCTGAAGCTTTTGCAGTGTATGTGACTTTATGCTATGTATACGATCACAGAGTCTCAAATNAAAACTGTCGACGGTGTTGGGTCTGCATTTTTTGATGCTTCACATAAATGTTCTGGGCTTTTTATACTCCCTTCTACTGCCACAATTTATTATGCGGAAGCTTTTGCAGTGTGTGTGGCTTTATGCTATGTATACGATCACAGAGTCTCAAATCCTCTCATTATATTTGATTTACGAAGTGCCCTTAGAGCTTTGTCTTCTCCTACTCCCCATAAGGACATGCTTATATGGTTCATACGGGAACAGTGCGTTCTTTTGGACAAACTCAGTGTATTTGTCCTTTTTATGTTGGTACCAGGGCATGTCGGGATTCAGGGGTATGAGATGGTAGATAAACTTGCAAAATTAAGTGTTTTAGAAGGTGTCTCGAAGCCACTGCTATCCTTTTCGGTTTTGTATCCCTTATTAATTAGGGAAGTTCTTCGGCATTGGAAACAAACATGGGAAACTTATACCTAGTTTTCTAATACCTTGTACGCACAGCTATTTCCTACATATTCTCGATCAACGTATCAACATTTTAGTTCCCGTGGTTTAGCATTTACTTCTTTTCGTCTCCTTTCCGGTCATAATGCAACCCAATCTCATTTGTATAAGCTTCATATCGTCTTTAATCCTTCTTGTGTATGTGAGGCGCCTAGTGCAGATTTGACCCATCTTTTGTTTCAGTGTTCCACTGGAGGTGATAGAAGTTCGTTGTATGCTGCTCTTCGTAGGCTTCGTGTGATTTTGCTGTCTCTTACCCTTCGGTACTTTTTCATGACCGTCGGGCAGTTTGTATCGTTCTTGCTCAGTTTTTATTTGCGCACAGTCTTGTCACTTGATCTTAAGAATTTGGTGTGCCATTATATATCCTCGGTGATCGACCCGATCTTTCCTTGTTATCCCTTGTTCCATGGCCTTTATTTCCCTCAAAGGTTGATGGGCCTCTACCGAGAAGAGTAGTATTTGTGATCCCGTCTAGTATTTCTCCTTCATTATCCTCTATTTGGCTGCTTACTGATTTTTGTTTTTGGCCGTGGGCTGCCTGCTGGCCACTTTACCACCAAAAAAAAAACATATATAATAGCACGTGGTCTGATTGTATGGTGTGTACCTTGGGCATAGGTAGGAAATTTAAGCAGGAACGAGCAATACTGAAGTATAGTATTAGTATCGCTGTTCAATGGTAGATTATACATGAGTTAATTTCTGCACTTGTCACACTTTGTGTAAAACCTCTGTTGTTGGGATTGGAAGACAAATTCCTGTAATCGTGTACTTTTTAAAGAATCACGGTTTTTCTGAAACCGTGTTGTAATTTAATGTAGGCTTATGTCTTATATTAATTTATGTATGCTTCCTGTTAATTATTCAGTGTAACGGGTTTTCTGGAAATAAAAGGAAAAAATCACGGATAGTGGTATATTTCCATTCTACTAATTACACAACACANGTAACGGGTTTTCTGGAAATAAAAGGAAAAAATCACGGATAGTGGTATATTTCCATTCTACTAATTACACAACACAAATTAACTAGGGGCATTAACGTATTACAAATACGATAGTGGGAAGGGCTGCGAAGATCAGGGAAATTGTGGGGTAAAATCACTAACCATACACCCACATAAAATACAAAAACACCTCAATTTAAAATTTGTCCATTTTGTAATATGTGCCCACCAACCTAACCCCACGATGAACGAATCACTTTTTTACATTTTAAATTTAACCTAGCATTGTAGGGTTTTAATCTAACCTAGGTCTGTAGGGTGTTAATCTAATGTATTGTTGGGTTTTAATCTAACCTAGGACTGTTGGGTTTTAATCCAACCTAGGATTGTTGGGTTTTAATCTAACCTACGATTTTAGTCTGATCTAGGATTTTAGGTTTTTAATGTGACAGTAAAACACACCAGAAGTATATGAATTAACTCACCTACGTAGGCAGCGGGTACAATTCCACTGTCCTTGGGCAATTCAACCACATTTCTGCGTGATGTCCACTTACCTCACTCGACAAAACACCATATACTAAAACGTCCAAGTAACACCCGCGGTAATTATCTAGTGTCATTGCTTTTCTAAAGGAAACGTTCTAGACCAACAAAAGTAGCATTAATAGGTTCTGCACAGCTTACCTTTTTAATATTGATGAGGGCTTGATGTTAAAATAAGTAGAACATATTAAAAACATTCGTCAAATGTACTAGCATTACGGCCCCTATGTTAACTCCCTATGTTAACTCGGTCGCCATGTTTAATGGCTGCGTATAGCTGTTTCCCATGCTACCTACCGGCCGCGGATATTCAGGAGGGCGTAATGTTAAAATAAATAATATGTATTAAATAAAATAGTTAATAGTACGAGCGGTCTGCAGCTTTTTTTACGTCGGACGCTTTAATATTTGGTGATTTTCGGCATTGTGCCGTCACCTTATTGGCTGTAGGTCGTTGATGTTATCGTAACGGTCTTTTATACATCATTGTCATCGCATTTCAGTTGCAGTTCATATGCGAAACAGTGTGGTTGTGTTGTTGCGGGCGTGACTTGTAACGTCCGAATCTGACAGATTTAAAAACTGAGAGTGCAATAACGAGTGCTTCTGTGCGTATTTTCGCTCATGAACATGTGCTTCTGTGCATAATATTTGCCTATGTGGCGGGTGTTACTTGTTTCGTTTAGTGAGGTAAGGTGTGCAACAGTTGAATTGGCCAAGGACAAAGGAATTGTACTCGCCACTACCTAGGTGAGTTAATTGATATTCTTCCGTGTGTTTTACAAATCCTTTAAATCCCTAACATCCTAGATTTGACTAAATTCGTATATTAGTTAAAAAGGTAATTATCTAGTTTAGGGGCTTTTCTGTAAAAAAAAAAAAAAAGACTGAAAAGTGGTATATTTCGACTCTACTAATAACGTAGAACACGAATATACTAGGGGCATTAACGTACGACGAATTTCTTAACATGTACCCACCTAACCTAACAGAACCTAACTCCACGATGGGTGAATCACTATTTTACGTTTTTAAACTAACCTAGGATTGTACGGCTCTAAACTAACCTAGGATTGTAAGGTTGTACAGTAATATAAGATTATACAATATTAAAAAAATCTCCGATCAACACCCTACAATCACAGACTACATGGGAACCCTATAATCCTACGTTATTTTAAATAACTACAATCCTAGGTTAGTTAAAATCGCTACAATCCTAGGTTAGTTTAAAAATGTAAAATAGTGATTCACCCATCGTGGGGTTAGGTTCTGTTCGGTTAGGTGGGCACATATTATACAATTAGTCATACGTTAACGACGCTACTATAGTCGTGTTCTGCGTTACCTACGAATAATCCAAGGTTAGTATAGAAAGAATGTGAAATTGTGCTGTATAAACGTCCGGAAAAAGCCTTGTTTGACTTACGTAATATAACTACATTTGCACGTTAAGCTACCGGATAGAATTTGTGGGTTTCACACTAAACTACGAATTTAGGATTTTAGGGATTTAAAGGAACGTAAAACCCACACAAATAATATAAATGCACTCACCAATGTAGGCGGGTTGTACATACTCTTGTCAATGGCCCATTCAACGTCAGATCACTAGATGAAATCACAGTTTTCACGAAGCACCACATACGCGAATATAACGCACTGAAACACTCATTTACAGCCGAATATATATACAGAAGCACTCGTTAATAGGCTAATATAACGCAGAAACGTAGTCTTGCTTGCTTTTTTTCCGTCTTAAATCACGAACGAAGCACCATCGAACTGACCACGACCGCTGCCTGCATGCATACTAACGTATGACCCGTGATGATTTATGCGCCCGGTAGATTGCGTGAATATGCAATGCGCAGCCATTATTAATGGCGGCAGACGTTAATAGGCGTAAACATCAACTTTCGCGATTTCTTTAAATATGTTCTACTTATTTTAACATTACGCCGTCTTGAATATCAACAAGGTAAGCTATGCAGAACCCGTTAATGCAACTTTTGTTGGCATAAAACGTTTCGTTCAAAACGTAAACAAACTGTCAGAAACAGTCACCTCACAAACTTGTTCAATTTTTAAAAATATGTTGTACTTATTTTAAAGCTATGCCCCCAATATATTCGTGTTCTACGTTATTAGTAGAGTCGAAATATACCACTTTCTGGAGTTTTTTTTATTATTTTCAGAAAAGCCCCTAAACTAGATATTTACCGTTTAAAAATGTAAAATAGTGATTCACTCATCGTGGGGTTAGGTGGGCACATATTACGAAATTAGTCTGACGTTAATGCCCCTAGTATATTCGTGTTCTGCATAATAAGTAGAGTTGAAATATACCACTTTTCTGGGTTTTTTTTTTTTTTTTTTTTTTTTTACAGAAAAGCCCCTACGCTAGATAATTACCACTCCCGCCACATGGACGACTATCATGCCCAGAAGCACTCGTTCTTGCACCCTCTGTTTTTAAATCTAAAACCTTCGCACGGTCGGATTCGGACGTGCGCAACACACACAAACACCACTCGCTACAAACCGTACTGTCTCACATCTAAACTGCAACTAACATACGGTGAAGTCTGCACATCCACAGCTAATAAGGTGATGGCAAGATGCGCATTTGTTTACATTACTACAGCATTACTTCACCAAACATCATGGCGTCCGACATAAACAAAGCTGACGAACTGCTTGTACTTTTATCTATTTTATTTAGTATGTTCTACTTATTTTACTATTACGCTCTCCTTAATATTAAAGAGGTAAGCTATGCAGAACCTATTTATGTTACTTTTGTGTGTCTGCGACGTTTCCTTCAGAAAAACCGCTACTCTGAATATTTACCTCGGCAACATCTCTTCGCCAGCTGATCACTTTTAATGAATTTGTATTTATAAAATTAACTTGTTAATTGCCGAAAGTTATAAGGTCAAGTAAAGGATTAAGTAATATTTCAATATAAGTTACATAACAATTGTTGTTTTGCTGATTGTACGTGCGTTTGCAATGTTGATTGCTTGTTTTACCTTAGCTTTTGTAGGATATGAATAGGTATAGTGCTAATTTATTCTATAGACCTTTCTTTGAGGTGTAATTTATGATAATTATTTGCTCAGTTAAAAATTCTAAGCCACTAAGCACGTGGAAATTGTACATCGCACCATGCTGGAAATATTTCTCAACATTGTGTTGCACGTTCTTATGTTTCTTATTACTGGTACTCATCCCAACAGAATGTTACCATTGAAGAAGTTTGCTGTCTGTGGCCAGAAAGTAAATTAGTTACAATTTTCATCAGCAGGCGAAAATGNATGTTACCATTGAAGAAGTTTGCTGTCTGTGGCCAGAAAGTAAATTAGTTACAATTTTCATCAGCAGGCGAAAATGTGGCACTCTAAAAGCTATAAGCACGTGAAAATTGTACATAATGTACTGTATATTATAGGAACAGGACCTAGGCAAGGAAGGTACTGTAAAACACGTGAGAAGGTTTAATAATAACAACTCTTATTACTGTATCAACTGGTTGTTACAAATTGTTCTCAATATGTGCACCAGAGATATTGACAATGTTCTACATCCGTAAAACTGCGTGATCAATGGTTGCTCGCAATAGTTCTGCTGGAATGAGAGTAACATGTTGCCGTATGCTGGCCTCCGGTTCATGCAGAGATCAAACAGGTCCCTGGTAGACGCAATCTTTCAGGTATCCCCACAGCCAGAAGTCACGTGGATTTAGGTCAGGGGACCATGCAGGCCACGGAATTGGAAACATTCTGGAGATAATGTGTATATCTGTGAAGTTTGCAGGAAGCAGATGTTGCACTTGGGACTGTTGACCATGGGATAGACAATTCACGTGACACCATTTGAGCACTCTGGTTGCAGAAATTGGGGCAAGTGCGGCATGGTCAGCTACAGAAACTTCAACAACGTCCATCGGGATGGGTCGCCTTCTCCCTGGTGCTACACCCAAATCACCAGTGGCCTCGAATTTCTTTATTATCTTCTTTAATCCATTTGTTGATATGGGTCCTCTTTGCAGTCCTTTCAGGCGGCGATATTCCCTNTATGGGTCCTCTTTGCAGTCCTTTCAGGCGGCGATATTCCCTCAATGCAACACTGCTATTGCTGCAGTTCTGGTAAAGTAACTTCACTAACAACGCAGTCTCACTTGGCAAGAGCCATACTGTTTTCCTCACAGTACTGATATGGTAATGTCGCGTTATGTCAAATGACTCTTATGTCAATGACCCCTTGTACATTGTCTCAATTTTGCCTGGTGGTGGAAATTGTAACTAATTTTTATNCCTTCTCCCTGGTGCTACACCCAAATCACCAGTGGCCTCGAATTTCTTTATTATCTTCTTTAATCCATTTGTTGACATGGGTCCTCTTTGCAGTCCTTTCAGGCGGCGATATTCCCTCAATGCAACACTGCTATTGCTGCAGTTCTGGTAAAGTAACTTCACTAACAACGCAGTCTCACTTGGCAAGAGCCATACTGTTTTCCTCACAGTACTGATATGGTAATGTTGCATTATGTCGAATGACTCTTATGTCAATGACCCCTTGTACATTGTCTCAATTTTGCCTGGTGGTGGAAATTGTAACTAATTTTTATNAATGACTCTTATGTCAATGACCCCTTGTACATTGTCTCAATTTTGCCTGGTGGTGGAAATTGTAACTAATTTTTATTCCAGCATAAATCGCTTCCACGTTCCCTTATTTTCATATCTACCAAATATCATTGCCATGCACTGATTACGGTTCGTCTTTCGTTTTTATACTAACCAGTCACAATAAGAACAAATAGTCATTCTATCACACACTAGTACGCAATAATTTCTTCCATTTTGTAAGTATTGAAATCAAGGCAAGCATCATTGTCTCAACAGCCTGACAGGAACCTTCATTTAAATAAGGCACGTACGTCACACTTGTGTGACTGCCAGTGCGTTGCATGGCCAGCATACATATGTCCTTGCTTTTGTGTAGGCGCTCAGAAAGCTCCTGCTGTACGCCTGGTGTGATATAGTGCTCCATTGAACAGCAAATTGGTTTCACAACGTAGAAACCCCAACACTATGTTGCCAACAGATAGGAAAGTTCCACATTTCCAACCATTTTGTGAGTGCAATATTTGTAGGGCATGAAGTACGGAGTGAGTTAGGACCTCTGTGACAAACTCTGAGGAGTGATAGATCTCACAATGAGGAACATATTTACTAAACAATCTATGTTCTCTGATATATACATAATTTAGGTGCTATGTGAAATTGAAGAATAAGACAAATTTTAGTAACATTTACAATTAAATGTAAAAAAAAAAANATAATTTAGGTGCTATGTGAAATTGAAGAATAAGACAAATTTTAGTAACATTTACAATTAAATGTAAAAAAAAAAAATTCTGCAAGTATCCTGTTGAATATTTCAAAGTGTCTATAGTAAACCTCATTGCATTTATTATTTTAGCAAATTATTGCCTTATTCTTATTTCAGATATGAGTCATATTTTATAAAAAGCAGCAATTATTTACACTATTAGTTTGGTAATTATCTAGTTTAGGGGCTTTTCTGTAAAAAAAAAACACCGAAAAGTGGTATATTTCGACTCTACTAATAACGTAGAACACGAATATACTAGGGGCATTAACGTACGACGAATTTCCTAACATGTACCCACCTAACCTAACAGAACCTAACTCCACGATGGGTGAATCACTATTTTACGTTTTTAAACTAACCTAGGATTGTACGGCTCTAAACTAACCTAGGATTGTA
>NQII01003070.1:0-37534 GCA_002778355.1 Clitarchus hookeri
ACTTGTTTTCTGACAAGGAAGTGAAAAATCTGAATCAGACTTGAAGCAGCCTATTCTGCATCTTCACAGGATACGTCAAACGACGACTCAAACACAAAAGTATTTTAATCCTTTCGTATACGATTTTGTTCGGAAATGGCTTATGATACGCACAGTGTCCGCATTCAACTCTCCCTGCCTCGTATTGTACCGGACCGATGGAACAGTGAGTGATGCCCGTTATATGTAACAATTAAGAGGAAGCCTTCACTCATTTGTAATGTAGCTGCAGGTGTCATAGAATGTGTTAAATGGCTCTGGGGTTACACAGAACACCATGATTTACGGGTCTTTTTTGTTGGACGAGTTTGAACTGGGAGATACGGCAGCAAAAACGTATTGTAATATTGTGGGCGTTTGGGACGCAGGAGCAACTTCGCAAAGGGACAGCGCGTCACAGATTTTAAAATGTTCTCTTTTGGGGACCGGACTTTCCAAGATGAGCAAGGTGGAGGACACAGGCCAAGGATGGATCATATTACAAATTCTTATAGACACGCGTGTGGAAGCAAAGCCACGCATAATAAAGGGGCTTGCCCAAAAGTTTAACGTCTCCAGTTTAAACATTTCCAACCATCTAAAACAAAGAAGGAAAGGAAAAAAAGCAGAGGATAGTAGCAGCGGCTGGATATAACCAATAACCTTTTTTATTCGTCCTCAAAATAATCGCTTACTATGTTGTTTCTTGTCGTGATATAAGTGGACCCTGTACCATAATCGCAAGAGGCGGGCAGTGACTGCACGTTCATGAAACCCCAAACACGTCTCTGAAACGCGATTTACGCCATCACAGGTTTTGCTGTTATGCTGGAGTCACACAGTTCCAAAGGGCACGACAGACATGACACGAAGAAACCTCCAATAGCGGAGTGGAGTGCTGCACAACAGTTTACACAAGGTTAATAATTATTTCAGCACCATTTACATGACGCTTAAGGTGGCCGCCCTGGTAGGCCGCCGAACGGTGTATACAGCTCCAGCAGAAAACGTTTTTATTAAAAAACAGTCCAATCTGTCTGGATCAGGTCAGCTTACAAATAGCACTTAAGAAACGTTACGTGTCTGTATACGTTTTTAACTTCCTCCATTCCTTTCTAAAGCAGGTTTTCGTGATAGTGAAAATTACTAAAACGGGTGTTTTTACGGTCATTTTTTTAAGGTATGAACATTGCTGTACAAAACATTAAGAAAGGTGCACATACGTGCATCAAACTTTTATTTTTATTGTAACATCATAAAATGGTAGCGTCTCAGCTGAAAGTCTCATAGAGGCGCGTTATCGACGGCAAGACTGCACGCCAGTTCAGTGCATTGCGCGTAGAGGCGATGAGAGTGTTGATGCGCATGTCTCGGTCGCCCCTAACGGTCCCACGCCTTTAGCCCTCAGACGTGCAAAACTCCTTCAACCAGGCGGCCACCTTAAAAAATTAACTAGTTTAAAAAGCCGGGGACACAAGGGGAATTTGGAACACGTGTTGCTGGCAAAGAGTGCCGTTATAACGTTAAAGCTTGACCGAGTATAAATGTCATTTTATGAGTTTAATCCGTTAAGTGGCAAACAAAATTTTCCCTTGTAAGATGCAAATTTTTAACTCCTAAGGAAGTTAAGTCTAACTATTTCGTTCTGCACCATTGTACATCCTGTATGTGGCGCTGCATGACACGAAACAAAATCAGAAATAAATTATAATCCAAAACTGCTGGTCGTGTGACAATTTCCGTCCTGATAATGTCAGAAGCAGCTTGTATTTGACTGGTTGTTCGGTTGTGATTGTCGTGTCGGACGTGTTGTGTCGTAACTATGTGACTGCGGCATTGGTGTGGTGGACAGCACTCGGCATTGTCCATTGCAATTTCTTTCTTCCTGAGAAACCACTGCCGTAGTCTTGTGCTGTGCTGAAATTGACAAGACGCGCTGGCAGTTGTATAAAAATTAGCCATCACTGATCAATAGGAAAGGTTCTATAGAAGGCGAGTGATTTCAAGAACGGAGTAACCCCGCAACCTTAGTACTCCAGGGACTTAACACCATCAGGTTACACGATGTTTACAGTAAAGTAAGCACTTTTGAAGATTAACATTTGAAAATTTCCACTGTCCGTTACTGCGTGCATTTAAATGCACCCACTGACTGGCATGCTGTCTGTAAAGTTGGCGACGAGGTAGGAAAAATAGTTACACGTAACTTATTGACGACGTATTTGAAGTGTGACCTTTTGAATTTACGTACGGTTAATTTATTAAACTTAGTTTCAATTTTCTTCATGCGCAGAAGTGCAAGAATTTATTTATTAGTAACGTATTTACATTCCTGACGATTTAACAGCTACACTTGACAAATGCATGAATTAAGTGATATGGTCGATGACAATTTCAATTTTTCATGTGGTGAAAGAATACAAAATGGGAGATAAAAGTTTATCCTAGGCATGGTTTTAAAAAATTCTAGCTTTACCTAGAACATATACTTACGCATTTAAATCACTTAATGAAGGACAGAGAGTTCTAAAACACGCATAGTGCGGAAAGAGCCTTCCTGGACCTCTGTGCCTCATGAGAACTATGTTTATTCAGCGACATGATTGAGAGCATTGCAAATTGTTGGCAGAGAGATCTCGCTGAAAATGGAGACTGTTATGAATGATGTATGTGTTTACTACATTACAATTTTCAGTAATTGTGTAACGTGCGAGAACGTTAATATATTTTTAAACAACCTGATGGTATGTATAAAGGTTCCAGTGACGTAATATCCAAAGGTAAAATGGGCTATCAGCGATTTGTATTTTATCTCAAGTTTCTTTGTTAATTGTTAACTGAATATAATAGTACAGGACGACGTGCCGGCTTCTGAGGTTAAGCGAGCGCAGGACGTTACTGAACCAAGCGAACACTATTTCAAAACCTGTATGTCCGGAAATGCAGGTATTCACTGCCAGTGTTGTGTCGATAATGGCCATAGGCAATATACTGGATGTGGTAGCCGTCCCAGTTGCATATATAAGAGGCAGTAAGTAGCATTTGTCACTAAACCAGAATGTCCGGTTCGCTAGACGTCTGTCGAGGGTAAGAAAAATGTTGTCGGTATGTACTTTCTAACTGCGATACAGACACCATGCATCTCTAGGAATTGCAATTTGCTTGCACCGTTCGCTAATTGTACTTACGCCTGATTATCCCACGCATGTGTAGCTTTACATCATAACAGGATACAAATTTGCTCTCTATATAGCAACAGACAGATTAAAGGCTATGGAAAGGTTGCGCAGTGCGCGAAATACCAAAACATAAAATACAACATAATTTGAACTACTTAATATATATTGATGGGGTTAGATCTATTGACAAGATATTTTAATAATGGTAACTCTCATACACAGCAATAGCCGAGTAAGCTGATTTAAAAATGGCCAGCTTTTCTGTGCTCAATTAGAGTCATAGAACACAAAATAAAAATATAGGCAAAAATTACTATCCTAATATTAACAAAAAAACATCTATAACTAAATGATATCAAAATTTGTGTATCTTAAAGAAAAATTATTCTTCAAACAAACTTATTTAATAGGGTATTTAAAGAAAATTAAATTCGGTTAATATTAAGAAAAAAATAATTTGATTTTGTTTTTTTTATTACAAAATTCTAGATTTTATAATTTTATACATTTTAAACAATTATTTTAGACTAACGACCCGGCCCGGCTTCGCCCAGGTACTATTTGGTTTTAAAGCGATCCACGAATAAATAAATTGGGAAATGACAACTACAATGTTATATAATAGTATATCAGTTAACTACTATCATATATAACATACATACATACATACATACATACATACATACATACACGTCACGACTGTCTCCCAGAGGGGTAGGCAGATATTATGGACCTCCATTTACCAGGATCCTGACACGCGTACCTACCTCCTTCGCTTTATCCACATTCATACATATTATATGGAAGTGGTTAAAAAAATTTCTTTGTGTACAACACTAATAGTTTTGCCTCCGACCGCCAGCACAAAAAGATTTCTATTTGACGTGATACGCGAAAGGGCTACGTATAGTTGTCCGTGTGAAAAACATTCTCGACTCAAATCCACTCCAGTCACATTAAGTGTTTGACCCTGTGCTTTATGTATGGTCATACCAAAACAAACTCTTAATGGAAATTGCATTCTTTTAAAATTAAAAATGTTAATCCGAGGGAATAATTGGTATTCTAGGTATTAAAACAGTTTCTCCAGTACCGCAGCCAGTTAGAATAGTACCTTCAATGAGATAATTGTAAAAATTTTAAATTGTAATCGAGTATAATTTCGGCGGATTTATATTTCGCAATAAAATTATGGGAGCTCCAGCTTTTAAAATAAGTATTTTTGGTGGCATGCTAAAAGGATTAAATGAATTACGAAATTCTGTTTGATAGTGCACAGCTTCTTCACTGTCGAATACTGTATCTATGAGTAATAGACTTGTGTTTGCGCATTGAATTTTGCGAGCACGAATTCATTAATTTTTTCGACGTTCAGCAGCAGTCTCCCTTTCGCTTTGCAAAATATTCCTTTCTCGGTTATTAGTCAAACTAGATTCTCTTTCTTGTTCACTTTAATTTGCCTGTGATAAACGCAATTGATTTTAGAAATTATTTTTTTACAAAACTTTTCATAACTTTTAAAGTATTGGTGGTGATTGTATGCTTTAAAGGACATTTCTTATCTACATTAAACGTTTTTAATTATGAATTAATTTATTTTGATGAAGATTAACATCTTTATGGTTAGAAAATACAGTGAATTGATGTTTTGAGTTTACTGCGTAATTTAAATTGTAAATACGCTTATTACTACTTATATATTAAAGATAGATATATGCTGCCGCCTACTTTTTTGTAGATCGTTTAATTTTACACAATTATTTCGTACATTATTTTGTTATATCTCTAAAGGCAGCGTATTCCATGAGAGCGCGCTAACGGAAAACTTTTTTCCCGACTTGATTCACTAATGCCGTTAATGCTCAGCTCCTATAAGTGATAGGGCAATTTTTAATACACACAAACCTTCCTCGATAAATGCATGTCATAACAGTAGAACCCGCATCCAAATTCGTTCAGTGGTTCCCAAGATTAGCGCAGTCATACAGAGAGACAGGCGTGCGCCAGGGACTTTCTTTTATACTATGTAGTGACGATGTGCTGATATGGTGGTTAGTATACTTGAGTTTTTATTCGAAAACAGTCAAGAAAATTTTATATGAAAACTGTACATTTTAACAACTATTGCTGGGTGTGATAGTTTTTAAAATTCTTATATATATCAACTAGAACAAATCCCATTGAAATATATAAAGCAGTTCAAATTCAGTTCTTAATTTTGAAATTTCTGAAATTCACACACAGCGAGACCTTAGCATAGCTATTAGATATCTGCCATCCGAAACATGGATCACTGTTCCCTGCCGCATAGTGCTGCTCTTCCACAATACAGCCCAGTCGCTATGCTATTTCCATCTGAAGGTTGCAGCAGAGATACACAATGCAAGTGGCAGAGACGAAGTAATTGGCTGAATAAGCAGCTCGCAGTACGATGGCGTAGGAAATAGTTCCAACAGTCTTTTGTAATTTTTAAGGTCAAACGCAGTAATTTAAATTATTACTTGCATTATTTAACAACTTATGATATTTACGCACGCAATGCGCACGCAAGAGTACGTGTGCTTCCAGTTTGGAATGATTTTTTATTTGTTGATTTGTCTGGGTGTAAAAAAAAAGTCTTAAGTAACCAGTGTATTGCAAGATGGTGGACGCGGCAGGTCGAATTGGCGTGTAGTCGTCACGTGTAAGAAACTTAAAAGAGAAAAGTCATTGGATAAGACAGAGAAGAGTGATACTTAATAAATTTAATTCTACGCGTAAATATTTCCATTTATTACAAATGCGCAACCAAAATATAATGTTTCTAATATTTTTATAATGCGAAAACGAAGGAGGCGTGATTCTGAATACTGGCTGTTCATGAGACGTGTGTTAGAAGCTATCCAACCGATACCTGCCGTGAGCGTGGACAGGCGGAGTAATACAAGCTGCAAACTTCAAATGGATAATCTGTAAAACCTTTTGTTGTATTTGTATAAGGAATTCTCTGGAAACTAATTACCAAATACATATTTGTAACTTAATGAATAAATGTGAGTAAATTTCACAAAATACTAGTTAGGAATGTGTAAAAATTACGTTCAATTTTAACAATAAAGTGTTGTAAAATTAAAGTTTGTTATAAATATTGTGATACATAAACCATTTTGTACGTTTTATATATATACAATATTTTAACTGTAGAGTTACAAGAAGCTTTTTAGCAACTAGTTTATTAAGAATTGTTCGTACCAGGTACACAAATGTTTTTCTGTGTATGGTACAATTTTCACATGATGTGCATATCTACTGTACTGCCTGAGAGCTGCAACCAACACGAGTCTGATATACTGGTGGTTGCCTAACTGCAGGAACTGCGCAACGTATATATTCCACGCAATTTAACGGCGAAAACGTGCATTTACGGACATCTGTTTATGGTCGAAACATTTGTATTTTGTACCCTTTATTCCCGCTATGAATTTCGCTTGAAAATGTTGTGTCACTCTGCATATATATTCTTCTCACAGACGTCTAAGTTAACATGAATGTAACAAAACCAAATGTTTCATCCACACCTACAACATGTAGTCTGGAAAAGTATATGTAAACAGCAGTACAGCGTGGCGATAGTATCTCTCGGCTTCAGAGAGGAAACAAATGTCCTGTGCGCGTGATTTTCAGAAGTCTGATCCAGCTAGCTCATCACACGTTAATATCACCTGAGGGTAAATTACTGTTTAAAACTGAACGGAAATGCTAGGCAAATGTTTAGCATTTGGCAACACTGGACACTGGAGGTGATCCAGCAGGGCTGCCATGCCGTAACAACACACATTTTTTTCTAATTTTTTTTGTCCCCGGAATGATTGTCGCCAGCAGTGTGCTGACACTGATTGCCAACAACGAGGTAATTTTTAAGGGGGTTACCCAGAAACCCTGCACGGGTCCCCTTGTCAAACATTTTTATGCTCGGGTATTTGGTGTGTTGTTTTCGCTTACAAGCCTTTTTTGCCAGGAGTCTTCCTTGCTGAATATATACGATGTGCAGTTTTTTTTAAGAAGTCTCGTAAGCTTTAAACGTGAAATATATGTTATATATATATATATACATACACACACACCTCAAACAGGATCACAATGAGATGCATAAAATGAATGATTTACTCTACGTTTATTAATATCCCACATTTTTTGTATTAATTACATTAGTGTTCACATTTGTCCTGTGTACATCTGTATTACATATAAGTCTACATTACACACACAAACGTACGTACACATACGTACACTCATATAAATGTGTGCATTCATACATTCATGTACGTAATTATTCACACCTGCCCGCTTGGATGATACATATCTATGCATATCTAATCACGTGAATATTAACTTTTTTATTCACTACGAGAAGTTCAACGTACATTTTATTCAACGCTGATAAAAATGCATATGCTGCAAAAAGTTTCAAATTAGCATAGTCTGAGTTTCAAAAAAATCAAATATTGTATGAGGTATTATAAAACTGCAAACAGATGGACGTATGAAATGATTATATACACGTGACCGTAGGTGCACTTTTCAGTATTCAGTACACTTAAGTACCCCGTATTCATAAGAAGCCGCAGTGGCGTAGTGGTTAGACTACTTGCCTGCCACCAAGGCGAACCGGGTTCGTTTCCCGGCGGGGCTGCCCCCTGACTTTCGCATGTGGGAATCGTGCCGTACGATGCCGCTGGTTGGCGGGTTTTTTTCTCGGGGATCTTCCGTTTCTCCCGCCCTTTCATTCCGGCGCTGCTCTATGCTCACCTCGTTTCACCCTCATCGGCTCTCAAGGCCTCGGCTCACTTACTCATTCCTGTATTCATACCTTATTTTTATAAAAGTTCTATTTTATAGTTCATAATGGCTTATTAATTTAGAATTTTTTGTAAGCGCGTGTGAATGTAGCATTGTAGATTTTTACTTATTTTATACGCCATACTTTTTTCTTGTTTTTAATCATTTTTGTGCTTGTTTTAGATTGAAAGTTTCGAACCATTTATAACGGGACGTTCAGTGTAANAATTTTTGTGCTTGTTTTAGATTGAAAGTTTCGAACCATTTTTAACGGGACGTTCAGTGTAAGAAAAACCACTCATGTCTTAACAGCACCTCGGGAAATAAGTCAAACCAAATGGAAATAAATATTTCGTCCTTCGCAATATCGCGCAGCATATGCCTTCAGACTTCCCTTCCCACGATGTTTCCAGGTCCCCCGCGTGTGTGTCGCGCTGTACGGCCTCGCGTTTCTCGAATGACGTCAGGCTGATGTGCCCGGCGCGTCGGGCGACAGTTTCTCAACAACTCGGCCTCCATCGCTCCCCGCAAGGCGGCAACTACGTTCTGACATTGTCTATAACTTTCCCGCGCGCCCACGCACACGTGCGTGTTTAGCGACATCATCGTCGCAGATAACGCTAAGGCTGGGCTCGCGACGTTCCATCGCATGCATAGGTCGTCCGTCCGTCCAGCGGTNAAAATGCATATGCTGCAAAAAGTTTCAAATTAGCATAGTCTGAGTTTCAAAAAAATCAAATATTGTATGAGGTATCATAAAACTGCAAACAGATGGACGTATGAAATGATTATATACACGTGACCGTAGGTGCACTTTTCAGTATTCAGTACACTTAAGTACCCCGTATTCATAAGAAGCCGCGGTGGCGTAGTGGTTAGACTACTCGCCTGCCACCAAGGCGAACCGGGTACGTTTCCCGGCGAGGCTGCCCCCTGACTTTCGCATGTGGGAATCGTGCCGTACGATGCCGCTGGTTGGCGGGTTTTTTTCTCGGGGATCTTCCGTTTCTCCCGCCCTTTCATTCCGGCGCTGCTCTATGCTCACCTCGTTTCACCCTCATCGGCTCTCAAGGCCTCGGCTCACTTACTCATTCCTGTATTCATACCTTATTTTTATAAAAGTTCTATTTTATAGTTCATAATGGCTTATTAATTTAGAATTTTTTGTAAGCGCGTGTGAATGTAGCATTGTAGATTTTTACTTATTTTATACGCCATACTTTTTTCTTGTTTTTAATCATTTTTGTGCTTGTTTTAGATTGAAAGTTTCGAACCATTTATAACGGGACGTTCAGTGTAAGAAAAACCACTCATGTCTTAACAGCACCTCGGGAAATAAGTCAAACCAAATGGAAATAAACATTTCGTTCTTCGCAATATCGCGCAGCATATGCCTTCAGCCTTCCCTTCCCACGATGTTTCCAGGTCCCCCGCGTGTGTGTGGCGCTGTACGGCCTCGCGTTTCTCGAATGACGTCAGACTGATGTGCCCGGCGCGTCGGGCGACAGTTTCTCAACAACTCGGCCTCCATCGCTCCCCGCAAGGCGGCAACTACGTTCTGACATTGTCTATAACTTTCCCGCGCGCCCACGCACACGTGCGTGTTTAGCGACGTCATCGTCGCAGATAACGCTAAGGCTGGGCTCGCGACGTTCCATCGCATGCATAGGTCGTCCGTCCGTCCAGCGGTCACGTGATCTCCAACCAATCGCAGGGCCGCTATTTTTTCATANTCACGTGATCTCCAACCAATCGCAGGGCCGCTATTTTTTCATATCCATTTATCCGTTAAATTTTTACCAACCCTTAACTTTGACGGACGGACGGATTTAGCCACCACCCTATAACGAAATCCCTTAGACGCGAACACGCAGTTTGAAATAAACTGCAAGGCTGTGTATCTGTGTTTTTTCATCTTTGGTTGTAAATTCATGAATTTTAAATAAAATAAAAAATTCAGTAACGCAAAACATTTATTTCCCCAAAGTGTTTCTTTCTTGAAAATGTATTTCCAACTTAAATATAACTTAAACTAAATAACGATCGCGATGTTAAGTTGTCACACTGAAATTTTGCTGGATTGTTGAGAATCGCTTTCAAATGACGGTCGGAAACGACAGACGGACGGACGCCTGACGGNCACGCACGCACGCACGCACGCACGCACGCCCGGCTTCGCTTACCTTTTCCGCGCGAGTTCGAGTGCTGTTGAACACGACGCCGCTTCCACCGTGTTTGCGTTTATAATTACGAGTCACGTGGGGGGAGCACGTTTATTTGAAATGTTATGCTGCGCCTGCGATGGGGCAGCTGTCCAAATGAATTTCACTCGAGCGTTAATAGGCCTCGACATCATCAAGTTAAAACGTTATTTTTTTTTCNGGCAGCTGTCCAAATGAATTTCACTCGAGCGTTAATAGGCCTCGACATCATCAAGTTAAAACGTTATTTTTTTTTCGGAACATTTATGGACACTGTAACTTACCCACACGTTATTACAGATTTCGAGTTGAGAATTTTGCATNTTTTTTTTTCGGAACATTTATGGACACTGTAACTTACCCACACGTTATTACAGATTTCGAGTTGAGAATTTTGCATTGTTTCATTATTGCACAATTCACTACTTGTAAAAATGTAATTGATTATTTGCACATTTGATAAACATTTCACTCTCAAAAAGGTTCCTTAATTTTTGTACAGTAGTACAACTGAATTGCTTATGTACTTTAGCTAATTTTCCAAAAAATTTACTTGATGCGAAACAAGAAAAATAACAAATCTATTAAACCGAAGGNTATGTACTTTAGCTAATTTTCCAAAAAATTTACTTGATGCGAAACAAGAAAAATAACAAATCTATTAAACCGAAGAATGTGGACTTAGCCCTCTGAGGCAGTTTAACGAAGTACAGTGTATCGTAGAACTTGCATTAAATAAATTCCACCAATAACCATTACCTGCTTGATACCATTCTAAACCAAATATGATTATATCTGTTATGTAAAATATTGCATCAAGTTTATCTTCACTGTAAATTAACGTACATTAGCGCCACTATAAGCAAGTCAAATTAAAACTTTCATTTCCTAACTCGCAGCAAATCCACTTCAAAGTATTCTGAAGTCTTTATACTTCAACGACTCTTAACTCAGTATAANTATGTACTTTAGCTAATTTTCCAAAAAATTTACTTGATGCGAAACAAGAAAAATAACAAATCTATTAAACCGAAGGATGTGGACTTAGCCCTCTGAGGCAGTTTAACGAAGTGCAGTGTATCGTAGAACTTGCATTAAATAAATTCCACTAATAACCATTACCTGCTTGATACCATTCTAAACCAAATATGATTATATCTGTTATGTAAAATATTGCATCAAGTTTATCTTCACTGTAAATTAACGTACATTAGCGCCACTATAAGCAAGTCAAATTAAAACTTTAATTTCCTAACTCGCAGCAAATCCACTTCAAAGTATTCTGAAGTCTTTATACTTCAACGACTCTTAACTCAGTATAANATTTCCTAACTCGCAGCAAATCCACTTCAAAGTATTCTGAAGTCTTTATACTTCAACGACTCTTAACTCAGTATAATTAATTGAAATATTTAATAGCGTTGTCTTATAAAACACTTAATTTACATAAATGTATCTGCATCAAATTGGCCTAATACATTTAACAACGAAAAATACCACCTTTCTAAGTCACCGCATGCAAATTGGTATCGTGAGAGATTTCACGAAACGCTGCTTCATAACACGGCTGAGGACTTAATGTTCATGTTATTGTTTCTTATGAAACGGACTTACAAGATGGGGATATTAAGGACATGTCATATTTGCGCTTATCTGAAAGCGGAACTCTGCGCGTTGTAAAAGGACTTAAGGATGCACGAAACGAGTAACAAGCTAAGAAATGCCGCGCGTGTGTGTTGTTATGGAAGTCCTTTGGGGTTTTCTCAAGATAATAATTTGTCGTCACATGCCGCCACGCCCCAGGTGGTTCCTACGGACGTTGCAAGTGGCGTGCCCGCCGAGCAGGCAGGCAGGCGGGTGGGTGGCAGCGCAAATGGAGAATCAACACATCGCTCCGTGACCCTGTGGCAAAGACACCTAACGCCAAGATTACTTATGGCGGTAATCACGGGAGAGCAGCGTCTTTTCTTCCTGTCTTCCGGAGTGAGCAGCGAGGCGTCCACGGGCCGTCGCGACGCGGGTCTCCTGCTGAGCTAGGGCCACGGGGGCTCAGCGGATAGACTTCCCGCCTTCCACCAAGGCAAACCGGGTTCAATAGTCGGCCTGGTCACTCCCGGGTTTTCGTAAGTGGGAATCGTGCGTGCCGGACGAAGCCACTGGCCGGTGGGTTTTCCCGGGTACTTCCCATTTCCCCGCCCTTGAATTCCGGCGCCACTCTATTCTCACCTCATTTCACCGTCATCGGCTCTCAAGACCTCGATGTTAAGAGTCGCCCAAATCTCTCCACCACTCCTGCTGAGCTGCTCCCAGCACGCTCGACAAAGATTCTGAAAAGGCGTGTCTACAGACATAGAGGATGAGTACGTTGAGCGACGACAGACTNCCAGCACGCTCGACAAAGATTCTGAAAAGGCGTGTCTACAGACATAGAGGATGAGTACGTTGAGCGACGACAGACTACGCAGTATCAAAAGTAGGCGTCCTGTGTCACATATCTTCAAAGTAATTTAGAGAGAGCCTTGAGAAGGAATAGTTTAGATTTGTTGATATTAGGATATAAGGGCCGTGAACTGAGCATTAGAGAGAAAAATGTTATGTTGTGTTCTTTTCATTAGGGCAATGAAATGAATAATGTGACTGTCGACTGAGACAACTGTAAAGTAGAGGTTAGAATTTTGTGTATAAACTAAGGGATTCGTTTTTGTATCATCTTATTTTATTCGTATATAAAACACTAAATCTAGATTGCGTTACTTAATTGCTAGCCCTGAGTCAAGAGTGTAAATAACAGTAGATTTACAACAGCGTGTAGGCGGGGTGGGAGGAAGTCAACCTGTATGTACCAACCAAGTAAAGGACATTCGAGGTGTTGCCAACTTGAGCTCTTTGACCCAGAATGTTGACGTGAGTGGAGCAACGGCAGAATGCAATGTTGCGAAGAGTAATGCAAACTTAAAATAAAATAAACTCATCATGCAAAGTAGTATACAATCAACTATTATTAAAGTTTCCCGTTCACATACACGCACATAGGATACTCATAACTGGGTTTGTTCTTTGATCATGATCTCAGTTTTTACGTAGTAATGTTACGACTTGGCTCGCACTTGCTCACACGTTATTAAGGGCATTGTGTAAGGAAAATTTATTTATTTTATATTTGTACCACATCCTGTTCAACATTTAGACATTATCAGTAATTACTCTTTTATAGCAAAAAATATTTTTGAGCAAATGGCTTTAGCATAAATACATTTAAAATACACCACTGTTTCTGTTTTAGAAATGAATAAATAATGAAAAATTACTTACAAAAATGAGATAATCACACTGAAAGAATATACCAAGCGCTACTTTAAGGCGTCTGTAAAATTGCACAAGAAAAATTTTTTTCAATAAAAAAAATTGCTGAAAATAATGAAATTCGTGTATATTTTTAATTTGTGGTTGCCCCTGAACTTTGTAAAATAACGTTTGCTAAGCATTGCCTTAAAATGAACTAAAACAAGACCTTTCCGTTGCCCATATTAAATTTACAGTAACTAGTATTGCGTTATTTATAAACAGCAAAATGTTCACTTTGATAATTAATTCTAAGGGGTATTCGGATGGAGTGAGTGACATGCTCGGTGTCAAAACTTATTCCCACCGAGCATAATAGTAAAGATTATGGTTTCGATTACGCATATTTTTGCCAAGTCTTCACGTGGAGCCTGGTGCTGTTGCAGCTTTCTGGCAAGTTAAGGTTCCGCAGAAACATTAATAGATCCCCAAACTTGAGGAGTAGCTTGAGTGGTGATAGGCTTGGAGAGTAGATGCTGCTGTTGAACTCTACTTTACAACTGTGCACTGAGAAAAATATATATTGTTGAACAAAGTTTGTTTGGCGTAACCAAATTAATTGTTCGTATAGGGCCAATGAAATTTTTTATTGTTGAAACCAAATAATTTTTTGATCTTATTTGGCTCGTGCAACTAAAATATTAGTTTGGCGCAACTAAAGATTTGTATCGCTTTACGATGGCTTTCGATGGGGCCATACCGCTCGTCTGTGCATCGCACACGCCGAAGACGTCTAGGTAGACGTTACCCTTAAGCCTACGGCGTTTTTTTTTGCAAAAGTGTATTCTCAAAAGTGAAACGGCAACCGCTGAAGTGAAGGCCGTCGAAAGGAGCGACGTATAGTGTGTCCATCGACAGTTAAAATGATAACAAGAAGTTACTGATATAACTAATAAGCCTACTTTCCTCAACAAGGTGCAATTAATTTTTAAATAATTTATTGGAAGCTTAGTTGATAGGGTAGGTAGCACTTGTCGTCTCGTTTAAAACAATATCATTAGAGATGAAACCAGAAACATGTGCAACAGTAGTGAATGAGTGAGTGAAGAGATTCGGGCAGCTCTTAACAGCAAGGTCTTGAGAGCCGATAACAGTAGTGAAACAATTAGAAGTACACACGTGCCTTAACCGGGACTCGAACCCAGAAAACCTCGTACTATAAGATAGTGTGCAATCAACTGCATTACGGAGGTCGGATTCAAGCATCATCTCCGAATTTAATCATTCTAATGTTTCGATTGATAGGATTTACTTATCTAAAATATTTACAGGAACTTCATTTTGAAAATAAGTGACTGAGCAACTTATTACACGTAAGTTTACATGGCCTACCATATTGCTGCTTGAGTGAAGAATTTGGTGAAAATCGGTTTATTGGTCCCTGAGTTATTTCATAAAACCTCCATATTTTTTATGGAGGACAAAACAGTTATGTATATGCACATTAGATGATTTTATACGGCCAGTATACAAAGTAAAGATAAAATCGATTACACAGTTTTGTAGATAAAGCACACAAAACTTAAATGATTTTATAGTCGCGTTCTGAAAATAGTGTCTGCCACACTAAAAAATTCATATAGTTATATGGCCTACCACAATACAACTCCTTCGCAAATTTGGTAAGAATGGGTTGATTGTTTCCCGAAGTATTACATAAAAACTTAATTTTTATTGTTTGACTAACTTACAAAGTGGTAGAGGAATGAGGCTCTATATAGACTATTTTGACCGTTGAAATTGATACTGCCAGCACACAAAGTTAATTTGGAATTTGTTTCGTTAGTAAAATATACTGAAATAAAAATATTTACATAGCCACCATTTTAAAAATAAGTGCCTGACCTACTTAAAACACAGCATTTTACAACATCTGCTGCAGTGCAAATTGTTTACCAAATTTCGTAGGAATGTGTCATCTTTTTCCCGAGATATTACATAAAAACTTAATTTTTCCATATGGCGTGTCTTACAAAATGGTGGACAAAAGATGCTCTGTGTGGACGCATTTGATAGTTTTAATATATACTGCCAACATACAAAATTAGGTTGAAATTGACTACATGGTTTCGATGATAAAGTATACTAAGCTAAGATACCTATGGGAAAGCCATTTTGAAAAAAAAATGTCTGACGTACATAAAACACACCATTTTACATCATCTGACACAGTACTACTTGTTTGCCAAATTGGGTAGGAATCGGACAGTTGTTTCACGAGATATGCAATAAAAATCAATTTATTCATTTGGCTCAATCTTATAAAATGGCGAATAAAATATTCTATTTGTAGACGCATTTGATAGTTATACCCATATAAATATTTAATGCTTAGTTGATGCTGTGCCAGAATAAGAAATTTGGTTTTAAATAAGTTAAATGGTTCCCGATATATTACATATCACCCTAAATATTAAAATGGCCACCATTTTGAAAGTAAGTACCCGGAGTGGTTGAAAACTATAAAAGTCAGGTGTCCGTACTAAGTTCTATATACGTACTAAGTTTGGTGTAATTCAGTTGACGCGTTCAAAAATATGAGCGGTGGAGACACCCACACGCAAGACACACACACAGGAAAGTGTTCTCATAATCCTTTCTTTCCTTCGGAAAGTAGGCTTAAAAAATGGCCATATCTATAAATTGTTTTACCATACTGATGGAGGGAGGGGGAGGGGTGAACGGGACAGTCTCCAGAAAGACCATCGGCTCCNTATAAATTGTTTTACCATACTGATGGAGGGAGGGGGAGGGGTGAACGGGACAGTCTCCAGAAAGACCATCGGCTCCCGGCAAAGTCCACGAAGTTTATCTTTTTAACCCAGACCCGGCGACAGAAATGTTGAGGCCCGTTACTCTGATTCCCATGTGGGCCCTCCTGGTCCCTAGTTTTGCGTCTGCTAGTTAGTGTATTATAGTAGCAAGTAATAGTCTGCTATAGCTTAGCTTTATATGCATTTAGGTAGGTACATAATAAAATAATGAAACATTAAAAAAATTTTATTGCTAGAAACAAAACATATTTCAACGATAAATGAGCCTTCTTACTTTTAATGCGGTGAAGTCCTTTAGGACGTCACTGAAATCTATTTCTCGTTCGGTTTAAAGCTCTATAGATAAAAATGCCAAACTATTCAATCACTCTTGAAGCATTGTTCCGCGCATGGTGTTTTTTTNGTTTAAAGCTCTATAGATAAAAATGCCAAACTATTCAATCACTCTTGAAGCATTGTTCCGCGCATGGTGTTTTTTTAAGGCAAGCTTGCTAAATGCTCGCTCACCTTCCGCGACAGTGATTGGCAGACTGTAGAAAATGCGCAGTGCAATGCTCACTTCTGGAAAAATTGTTTTCTAAGTGCAACTTGTAAATCGCATTCAATAGTACTAATGAACCTATAATTTCTTTAAATGTCGCANAAAATTGTTTTCTAAGTGCAACTTGTAAATCGCATTCAATAGTACTAATGAACCTATAATTTCTTTAAATGTCGCATGGTAAATATTTTTGAGATGAATAATTTAACTCTCCAAGCTTGGTGTCAGGTCCTCAGATTACATTTGAATCAATCTTTTACATTTTTCTCTTATATCATCTATATTCATATTGTGAAAACTTAGAATCGGTGAAAACACAGGGCAGATATGATTCAAATGCTGAAATCGATACTTGAGTTCTGTTATCAGAGAGTCCATAATTATCAGTAAAATATTTCTTTTAAATTTAGTTTCGGGGTCTATAAATTTTAAAATTCAATCTGGTGCTCTGTTAATTCGTCTGCCTAGTCGACGTTCGGATGGAAACTCTTCTGTAATACCTACATTCTGTGCAACGAGTTTGGCATCCGAAAGTAGAGTTGGCCATTCCTCCCTCGGTGATTGCCTTTCGTCTGTTAGGTTTTTGATATTTGCTGTAGCAATTTCCGTTGTAATAGCTCTTAACTGTAACATTAAATTCCTTTCATCAAAGTTTTATAAAACTTGTACCCACAAGAACGCCATTAATACTGCTTTAAAATATGAAAAATATTTTCGTAAACCAACTACTTCTGAGTAGGCTCCAGCGGTGAGTTTTTGACGTCTGGTGTCAATCAATTCTTTTAAAGTCTCAATAACACTGGGAAGATGCCTAGCAATAGGTCTTACAGCTTCTTGTTTGGCACTCCAACGAGTATCGCTTTGCCTGTAAAGAGAACAACCCATTTTCTTTGTTAATATAATTCATATGTCATTGCAAAATCAATACATTTTGCTCAATTTGAGCTACATCTGGCATTGCATCACAAACAAGGGAAAAATAAATTGCTTTTGTTCTATCATCCAAAATCACTTCTAAAACTCGTTTTACACATAAATCAATAACGTTCTGAGTTTCATGTGAAATGTAGTGAGCTTGAAATCGTTTAGCTCCGTCATCTTGTCTCTTCTTTACTTTTATTTTTAAATGTTCTTCTAGAAGTGTGTCGTAATGTGAAATTAACTCAAGACAACCGGGAGAGTTTCCGTTGTGCACGTCTCCTATTTTTTCAGAATTACCACGAAAAGGTAAACCACGTGAGCCTAAATGAATCGTAACATCAAGAAGTTGTTTCAGCAAGCAAATAATTTTATCTCTTTCAGTTCTTAACTGTTTTTGCAGTTCATTATCAATTTCTACACCGCCTACCTTAACAGGTTTTTAAGGCCTGAAGGCCAGCGCACCCTCCAAAACCTCCCGCACTGTAACTGTACTCCGAAGAGTAAAACAATGCGCTGCACTTTTTCTGTCCATTTATTTGGGCCATTCACTTCCTATATGCCTATACACTGTATTCTACTGGTTTTCTCTTTAAAAACCTGTCCTCCTCGCCAATCAAAGATACTCCGGTTTACTTGCTTATAAGCCTTTATCTGAGTACCCCATTATGGGTNACCTGTCCTCCTCGCCAATCAAAGATACTCCGGTTTACTTGCTTATAAGCCTTTATCTGAGTACCCCATTATGGGTCACCAGATATTCGCTGATGCCATTTATCAAATTCCTCCAATCGTTTACCGATTAGAGTCGCGAATTTGTTCCATAACTTATGGAGATCTTTATTAACCATTGCATCGTCAGATTTCCAATGAATGCNATTAGAGTCGCGAATTTGTTCCATAACTTATGGAGATCTTTATTAACCATTGCATCGTCAGATTTCCAATGAATGCCCTTTAATTGAGTTTGTTCATCAAGTCAGACTCTAATGTCCTCTGTCTTGAGACAGTCAACCAGTACATGTTGTAATGTGTCATCGACACCACATACATCGCACAACGGAGATTGCACGAGCCGGAAGCTGTTTAACTTCGCTTTGAAGTTCCCATGACCAGTTATTAATTGCATGCTGTAGTGGTTCACACTGATCCACTTACAGCGCATCCTTGCTGTTATGTCTGGTAACAACTAGTAGGTCAACCTTCCTTTTTCCGAGTTTGTCCAGCTGTTTGGCCATTCATCCAGGATCTCGTTCTTTATGAGATCTTTACTTTCGTTTGTCAGTCTTCCAGCTCGTGCCCTCTCCGCCGTGAGTCCTCTATACTTGATCAATAAATCGACCGGAAATACACCAGTTATCACTGGGAGCGACTCATTTGATACAGTTTTGTATGCACTAGTGACGGTCAGCAGCGCCGCTCTTTGCGCACTCTCGAGTTTTCTTTTATGCCACGAAAGTGCAGCCCGATAGTACCACATCACAGCTCCATATGCTATGATAGCTACGAATACCGCCTTGTATATTACCCTTGAAGTGCCACAATTAAAGCAGTATTACCTATTCTTCTAAGTTTCTGAAACACCACGACTGCCTTCCATGATACATATTCAATATGCTTTAAAAAGCTCATTTTTTCATCCATGATGGCTCCGAGATACCTATATTCATTTACATATTGGATCGAGCTCCCGCCGAAGTACACCGACGGGTAACACAATAACTTTCCTTTTACAAGCGTTATTTTTGTTTTCTCTATCGAGAAACTGAGTTTTACAGTCGTAGACCAGTTCCAGGTTTTGGTCATTTTTTCGGTAGCTTTCATCTCTAGTTCAAGTCTTGAGTTCCCTGAGACAAGAATCAACCCATCATCTGCGTACCCAAACACTGTGCACTCCGGCGGAAGACCCAACTCCAGAAACCCATCAAATAGGAAGTTCCATAAGATTGGTACAAGAACCGACCCCTGGGGACATCCCTTCGTGAGAACTTTCTTCACTTGAGCAGTATTTGAAGAGTAGATACTCCATCTTTCACAGAATAAATCCAGAATTACTTTGTACAAGTTAGCTGGGCATTTATTGCCCTTAAACGATGCATCACCTCCGGCCACCAGGCATTATTGAACTCTCCAGATATGTCCAGAAATATTACCAGCATGTACTTGGTAGAGGTACCTCTGATCTTCTCCATTATATCATGAAGGGCAAAGTCAGTTCCGGTACCTCTCCTGAAGACATACTGGTGTTCATTTAGTGTACCCTCTGTTTCTAGAGCCATTATTAATCTCCGGTTTATCAACTTCTCGTACAGTTTTCCCAGCACCGGAAGCCATGTCAAAGGTCTATAGGACTTGGGATCATCTAATTCCCTCTTATTCTCCTTCCATAAAATTCTCAGGCATCCCAGTTTCCAGGGGGAAGGAAATACACCCACTCGAAGAAAGTTGCATATACCTGGAAGAATATTCTTTATATGGGAGTAGCACCTTTTCAAAATCTCTGTTGTTATTCCATCTATTCCTGGTGCCTTCCCATTCTTCATGTTGTAGACAATCTTTGTCAACTCATCCAGTTAGAATTCCGGGGCATCTTGCACTTCTGGAATTATGTTCATGGACTGTCTCTTTGCGGAGTGCTCCTCCCCCTCTTCCACCATGGAGTCATCAGGCAGGAGTGCGTGGAGCAGGACCTCCATGGATTCTCTTTGATCCATAATCAAATTCCCATTTACTCTTAGACAGGGCGGTGGCACTGCCCTCTTTGTTTTACCTGAGACCAGTTTGTACACAATACCAAATGGATATTCATTGCCGACCCGTGTCACGAAATCCTCCCATGACTTAGTCTTTTTCCTGCAGACCCTGCTGAAATAAGCTTGCTTTTTCACCTTGTATGTTAGCGAGAATTGCACCCTCTCTTCACCACGCAGACGGTGCAGCTTCGTTGTATCTCTTATCAAGGCCTTGCGTTCTAGATCCAGNCTCTTATCAAGGCCTTGCGTTCTAGATCCAGTTCCTCATCCCACCAGGAAAGGTTGGGAAGTTCTCGAGATGTTTTAGCCAGATTCTCCTCGCATGTATCTTGTATGATCTGAGTGAATTCTCTGACTCGATATNTGAGTGAGTTCTCTGACTCGATCTTCAATACTTGATTGCTTGCTGTCAAGTATCTTGAGCTTACCCAGCAGAGCCCGGTCAAAGGCCGCCTAATCTGCCATATTGTGCACATACCGTACCTCACCTTCAATGATTTGGGGCGTGTGCCATCCACCGCCATGTACTTCAAAGGTAATCAATCTGTGATCACTTGAGCTTTCTTCTATTACGTTCCAGTACTTAATACAATGAAAGCTTTCCTTTTCAAAACATTTACATCCAGGTATGATTGTGTGCCATGGGCCTGCGAGACAAATTTTGGCAGATTTCTTTCTTCATTTGCCACATCCATATCATTTGCCTGAATGAACTGGCTTACCAGATCGCCTGCTTCATCATCCATGGGCGAATGCCATAGCTCCAATTTGGCGTTCACATANGAATGAACTGGCTTACCAGATCGCCTGCTTCATCATCCATGGGCGAATGCCATAGCTCCAATTTGGCGTTCACATAGGCACATATGATCAGAGGTTTACCTTTCAGGGTATCAGTTATAACCTCCCAGCTGTCAAGATGAATTTGCGTTTCGTCACCGAACCGAAAGTGTGAGGACGTCAACCAGCATTGCGTTGTGCCTTTAGTCACTTGGACACATACATGGTGCGTATCCGATATGCTTGTCNTGAGGACGTCAACCAGCATTGCGTTGTGCCTTTAGTCACTTGGACACATACATGGTGCGTATCCGATATGCTTGTCATCAACATTAGCTCCATGCATTTGTTGGCCTACCTTAACATTACATCATACACAGCTTGAGCCGTGCTTTTATTTGTTACGGGGCGCTCTTAGCCATTCGGCTGCCTACCTTAACAGCACGTTCAAGTGCTCTCCACTGCAAATAGCAATTCTTGTATTGATGACTATTTTCTTGTTCTGGAAGTTTCCGGTACAACTTTCGCCATGTTGATATATTTGGATTAAACCCTTCTTTTGTAATAAGAGAACTAGCTTTATGTTTCGTCTGCTAATCGGACGAAAATAGTCGACACTGACTCGCAACTTGCCATAAGCCAATCTCTTGCTAACTTCTCGCGTCCATTCGGTGCATTCTTATGGAGTAAATAAACTAGAAAACATGACCTTCAACATTTTTGGGTAGGCTTGTGACCATTTCTATTAATTTCGTTTCAGTTTTTAAGCCATATTTCACTATAAGTTGCTTGTCATGATCCGTAATCTGCCGTGGCCATGCAACCGGATCATTTGGGTTAAATATCTCTGTCGAGTCCATTGCCAAGTCAATAGTGCTTTGACATGGTTCAGAAGTACGATCATCAGGACTATTTTGATTTTTTAAATTACTTTGCCGTATCTCCGGTTCCAAAGTTTTGGTTTCAGTTTATTTTGAACTAAGTAATTCATCAGCCTTATTAAAATCACCGTGACATACTACGGTTGAGTCATACACATCGATGCTTGAACTTGTTGAAGTCACTTCTTCAGTTTTCCATCTCTTCTCAAAAAATGTGAAAAGAAGATTTTTCTTCCTCAGTTCATCGCTTATCTTTTCTTTTTCTCGTTAATATTTTCTCTTTTGTGCACCAGATAAATGTTGATTCATTGTATAGTAAAATGTACAACTTGCATGAGTTGATAAGAACAAATTACACAATAATTTTTGATCGTCAATACGCACACTCGATGGTTACAAGATAAAAACTAAGTCAAATAACTCCACTGCACTGCCACCGCACCGGCCGATGATCGCACAGTGGGTGGAGATATCGAGTCGCAGCAGGTGAGGCGAGAGCTCGGTACCTACCTACCCCCGTATGCGCACCCCGCGCGGCCGAAGCCCGAAGCGTTGGGTGCAGAGCGGCGCCGAAGATAAAGAAGATCGACATCGTTAACTTACCTAGCTTGTGACGACATTTCGTAATCCAATATATTATTATACGTAGTTTTAAAACAAATGCCATTTTTAAATTTATTTTTTATTTTTATATAAAATATTACATGGGATCCCTTATCGTCCAGGACCCGGTACAGCTGCACCCGTAGTCACCCCTTGTTGCCGGGCCTGTTTTAACCCCTCAACATTTTGAGTTTGAATCGACCCGAGGTTGGACATGTCTCGCAGCACCTAGAGGTTGGCACACCCGCCGCCGAGTTACCAAAGCTTCCGCCCTTTTGGATGACGCAGGAGTTCATATAGTCAAGCTCAGCGTAAATCTGCTGAAAGTTTAGAGCGCTAAAGTTTTTATTTTGTTCTTTTGACTCCGGTGCAGGTTTCAACGTTTCATTTTTCGCTTATGAACACCACGGGAAAATGTACGCATGTTGGCTGGTATTCTTGAGAGTTGGCTTGTTCCCCTTGTTCTATGTGGGATGCCAATTTCTACTCCAAACTTTCTGCATGCATCCAGAACGATATATTACATCTGGAACAAAAGGAGAGTAATAAAATGGTTTGAATAATAAATGATAACAAGTGTGCTTTCATAAGTTCGAGGCATCAAAATCCTGGTAGCTGAATTGTATAGGATCTTCAATTTGAAGGTATCTCCAAAAATGTGATTGGTCCAACCCCTAGCCTATGGCCTGTACCCGCATATAATTAGCATTATAAGCACATGCCATTGTTCTGTGACGAAGTATTAGGAGAGTCGGATGAATCAAATAAGGAGAACGAGGTACCTGCCAGGAAACAAAATTACTACAGACCTTAAAAGTGTTAATACTATAGTAACCCAAATCTACTTGTGTTTGGTAATACGGGTGAGTGTTATTGTCCTGTTAAAAAGAGAATTTCGGAAGCANGCATCAAAATCCTGGTAGCTGAATTGTATAGGATCTTCAATTTGAAGGTATCTCCAAAAATGTGATTGGTCCAACCCCTAGCCTATGGCCTGTACCCGCATATAATTAGCATTATAAGCACATATCATTGTTATGTGACGAAGTATTAGGAGAGTCGGATGAATCAAATAAGGAGAACGAGGTACCTGCCAGGAAACAAAATTACTACAGACCTTAAAAGTTTTAATACTGTAGTAACCCCAAATCTACTTGTGTTTGGTAATACGGGTGAGTGTTATTGTCCTGTTAAAAAGAGAATTTTGGAAGTAAACTACTTAAGTCACCCTTTTTCTCTCTAATTACTACTTTTCGAGGGTTCCGACGGGGTCGCCCCCGTATTTTCANAAACTACTTAAGTCACCCTTTTTCTCTCTAATTACTACTTTTCGAGGGTTCCGACGGGGTCGCCCCCGTATTTTCACATTGTTATGAGCTTGCAATCAGGCGATCGCATTCTCACAAACGTAACACCGGTAATTGGGACACGAGCCGAGCGCCCGAACCAAAACACAAGGAACCCCCTTCCAACAGGGCGGAAGCCCTTGGNCCGGTAATTGGGACACGAGCCGAGCGCCCGAACCAAAACACAAGGAACCCCCTTCCAACAGGGCGGAAGCCCTTGTAGTTTGTTAGTCAACATGCACCCAATGTTAAGGTTGGAAGCACAGCGGACACGGTCTTTTGTCTTTAGTCGCCGAAATGAAGACGCCAGAAGATGAGGTGTGCCGACCACCGTAATACGTCTACAGTCATCAGTCTTAGAAGCTATGATTCAGGAGAAGACGTTCTATTTAAATAGCACCTGAACTAAATAATGTTCCGTGGCTTATTTAAATCATATTCAACTAATACTATTTCTCTGAATTCCTTCGATTTAACTTATACCTCATATAACGAGTTGTAACTAATATTATGTAAATAAAACAAATTGCAAACCTACTTAATTCACTCTATCTCTGAGAACTACGCATACCCTAAATAATTAAATGTACAATTTTAACTAAACATAAAATTGTAACAACATGTAGGAATCGTGCAGGACGATGCCGCTGGTCAGTGGGTTTTCTTGGGATCTCCCATTTTCCCCACTCTTGCATTCCGGCGCTGATCCATTCACACCTCACCCTCATCGGCTCTCAAGACCTCGATGTTAAGAACCACTTAAATCTCTCAACTCCGCTACTTTTCTTGGAGAGTCCAGACCCCATGCTAAAGTCAATATGCTACGGGTAATTAACTATGTTTTAATGTCTGCAATACCTTTTTCTAAATGTTTAATCATATTTTGCGCTATTTCAATTTGAACAAGTTGCCTTAATTAGGTGTACTCGGAAAAAGAAAATTCCAGTATTTTATTTTCAGAAGACATGTCTCTCCAAGAATTTCTTTGTTTTTATTCACTGAATAAAAGTTTCATAGTACCCTTTGCCCAGTGGAATTATTTAAAACTTGTTGATAGAGGGAGAAATTCTCTCTGTGTGACTAATGCACTTTGAAATGTGTATTTCGTAATTTGCCAACAAGTAATATTTTCTCAGGTCTTGACAGTGTGGAGGTGCACGACTGTGTACATTATGGCTGTTGTTCATAATTTTTCTTGCACAGTTTGTTGCCTTTTGTTCGTTGGGTCATGCTCTATTGACTGCTATCTTCTTCTATAGTTCCTATATTTTGTTGTCTTTTTCTGTGATTTGTCTGGTTTAAAGTTTCTTTGTTTTGTTCTTAGACTTATTTTCGGCATTTGATACAGCTGATTTAAATTTTAATACTAANTGGTTTAAAGTTTCTTTGTTTTGTTCTTAGACTTATTTTCGGCATTTGATACAGCTGATTTAAATTTTAATACTAAAAATAAATTATTCTCAGTGAAATGTTTTTTTTTGATAATGTGAGATTAGAGTGTTCTTAACCCAAACGCCAAAGTGATTATGTACAGGAAGTGGCCAGGAGGTGGTGGGGAGGGTTCGGAGGGCGAGAAGGGGGGAGACGCGCTCACTTGAAGAAAGGAGAATTTTCGAGCTTACGGAGCTTAGAGGAGTAAATAAAAGTGATATGAAGACAGACCAAGACGACTGTGAACTGCAGGCGGATGACAGAAGGAAATGAGGTCTGGGAATTCCTTCGCATCGCATGACGACTTCAAAGTCTTCCCTTCGTAAACTCTTTTGCGGGACCTTATTGCCTTTTTGGAACGCCGACGCCATACAGACGCTTCTCGTGGCACTGGGGAAATGGGGAAAGGGGAAACGTCCCTATACAAGCCCTTTGGAAAGCGAGAGGGGAAAACTTAGTATATTGTACGAGCACCAAGGATCATTCACGATAATCCTAATTTTTTTTTTTACTAATATTCCACATATTAGTTGCTCAGTGTAAGCTACGGCCATAGAACGTTAAAAAATTGCTTAGAATTTTTTTTCTCGTATGAACTTATGCTGGAAACAGTTACATGTGGAATCGAGTATCTCCTTGTTGCTAATATTTTACCCAATCCTTATTCGCCCCCCATTTTCGCTAAGCACNTCTCGTATGAACTTATGCTGGAAACAATTACATGTGGAATCGAGTATCTCCTTGTTGCTAATATTTTACCCAATCCTTATTCGCCCCCCATTTTCGCTAAGCACTCCTCATGTTTCTAGATTTAAAATAGGATTGAGTTGAGTCGAGAGATTTGGGCGTCTTTTAACGAAGTCTTGAGAGCACATGAGGGTGAAATGAGGCGAGAATGAAGCAGCACCTGAATGTAAGGGCGGAGGAAGTGGGAGATCCCCGAGAAAACCCGCCGACCAGGGGCATCGTTCGGTATGATTCCCACTTGTGAAAATCCGGGAGCGGCCCGGCCGGGGATTGAGCCCGGTTCGCCTTGGTGGGAGGCGAGCAGTCTAAACGCCCAGCCACCGTGGCCCCAAAAAGGGTTGACTAACTGGTACCAGATAGCGCCTTCCTCACTTGCAGATGTCAACCGAGGCGGGTAGCGACACCTGCATTTTCATTATTCTCATATAAATTTTAAAACTGCGAAGATTCGAACGAAGTTCAGTTCGCAGGGATTACAGTAGTTAAAAGTAAACACTAGATTTTCAGCAGAAAGAAGTGTATAATATAACGCACACATAATTTTGATGTCAGTTTATTTTTATTGCATTGCAATGCGAAAAATGTATGCTGTGCCCAGTTGTATCATTGTTATCCGTAACATATTTTANCGTATGATGTGCCCAGTTGTATCATTGTTATCCGTAACATATTTTAAAACAAGATAACTGTGGTATTTATTCAAGTGAGATCGTNTGTATGCTGTGCCCAGTTGTATCATTGTTATCCGTAACATATTTTAAAACAAGATAACTGTGGTATTTATTCAAGTGAGATCGTCACATTCGTGTCATTAATGTTTATGTCCCTTCCAGCCATAAAATAAAATGGGAATCTACGTTTATTCTTGCCCCTAGTACATTTACAGGCATGGCTACGTGTAAAATGCATTTTTTAAATTAATGTTATTTATTTCAGTCCCAGGAAGACAATCGGGTAGGTCACTTACAAATTAAACCTTATTATATAAATACAAAATATACACACAACCTTTCCTTACTCGGGATTTGAAGCAGAAACCCTCGCAATATAAGCTGGCGTACAAACGAACCACGCCAAAAATATCGCCTATGAAAATAATGATAGGTGAAAAAAAGTTCAGCGTAACTATTTTTAGTAACGATTTCTATTGTATCCGTTTTTCATAACTACAACTCTTTAGGAGTTATCTTGACTCCTGTTAATTCACTTTACTTAAACAGAGGCATTTCGAAATTCGCCGCTTTACTCCCCACCCGCCGTAGTATCGCCTTTCCACATTCCTTTCCCTATCCGTCCTCTAGCGCCCATAAAACAACCTCNTACTCCCCACCCGCCGTAGTATCGCCTTTCCACATTCCTTTCCCTATCCGTCCTCTAGCGCCCATAAAACAACCTCCTCAATCCATTTTCCACCCAAGCACCAAACGTCCATTTTCCCAACAGTTCGGAAAACACGAAAAACTAATCTTAGTNCTCAATCCATTTTCCACCCAAGCACCAAACGTCCATTTTCCCAACAGTTCGGAAAACACGAAAAACTAATCTTAGTGACAAATCATGCCAAAAAATTGGCAAGTCAAGTACTAAACAAACTGTCCATTTATAAGCAGTGAATATGCATTTTACAATTAAACATACATTTTATGCAACACCATACTTAAGAGAAGACATTTTTGATGGAATGACCAAAAAAAAAACTCTTAACTGATTGATCAGTACCATAATCCGATAATGGTTGACTTATGTATACCTATTGCATTTTGAACCCAGTGTTTTATATAATTCACTGGCACCTCAATACTCCGCCACTATATACGATAATACAGGTATAGGCTATTCACGGTAAAGTGAGCACTTTTGAAGCCCTAGTTACTTTTTCCATTTATCCATTTTTAAAATTATTTAACCCCCTTTTATAGCCATGTAAGTAATAAACACAGTGTGTTTATTACACAGCACTCTGAAATTAACGTATAAGGCTAAAATAAAATATATTTATTGACTATTATTCCAAATAAGAGTTCTTTCAAAAGTGCTCACTTTAACGTGACTAGCCTATACTCTTAAGAAGTTTGTCGAAATCCCCTTGTTAGCTCTTTACAATCTAACAACTTAGATTTTTTTTTTGTTTAAATTGATGGACTTCCAAATTTTTGTGTCACTGACCATAAGAATAATTGATCAGTTCAGCTTTTCAGATACACCAGCTTTGTGCGTGAATGCAGTTAGACGCCGACAGCATTGTGAGGATCTTTAGTTCGGACCGTAAGAGAAGATTGCTTTGACCAGTTAGGATACTTTCACCTTTCTCTAATTAAACCATTTCCTGTCGTCTGTTGCTAGCCAGGCCGTGTTTCAAGTGTGTCGACTGTGAAATAGTTTTAAATGAACCCAATATGGTTATAATATTTTTAGTATTGTACAAGTNTGTTTCAAGTGTGTCGACTGTGAAATAGTTTTAAATGAACCCAATATGGTTATAATATTTTTAGTATTGTACAAGTCAAAGCAACACTGCTCGCCCAAGTAACCATCCCTCACTGTACCTCCTACAGTCGGCGCCTCGCATTGTGTCGGAAAGCTGCGCGAGTCACATAATTTATGAAAACTATACCTATATTCACAACCTCATGAAATAAAGTTAACTTACCATCACTTTTGGAATATATCGTGGAAACCCAAAACTGTGTAGAAATCAGAAAATCTTTTCTTAAATAGCCTACCGAAGTAAACATTTACAACAGTGATTTTTTTTCTTAAAACTAATCGTTTTTATATAAACTTAAAAAAAAATCAGATGCTCCGTTGGTAGAGGAGGGATTCGGTTGTTTGTGCACATCGATTTTCTTCATGATCTTATTTATTTGGTTTCCCATTTCTATTTTCTCAGAAGGCTGGTGTGTAGAGGACTAAAAGAGGGCAAAGTGAAGAGGTATTTTTTTAACTAAGTATTTTATTTTAAAAGTACCTGCTCTAGCCGGGATGCTAACACGGAGGCAGCCTTAATTTACACTTAGACACACGCATCCGACTTAACCAGTATTCGAACCCGGATTGCAGTGTTCCGAAGACGCTTTATCACACCCTCGATTATGGGAGTTGCTGGGTTGAGAAGTAAATAGCATTGTTCTTGGGAGTGTCAGGATTACGAGGAAAGAAAGGGGGATAATGGCAGATGCGTGGGTGAGAGAGTCTTCGATATAGAGTTTGAGATAGTGGCGAGAAAGGGTACATTAAAAATGGCCTCCGTTCGAGTGAAATTACAAATAGGAACCTCCAGAACCTTCAAACTGCTTAACTACGATATAAGTTACTAGGCTTTCATATGTAGTGATGAACTGTGTAAATGGACAGCAAAATGCAGCTACATACACACACGGAAATGTTCTCTACCGTTATTTTCATTTATATTTATTTTAAATATCGAGGCTAAGATAGANTTATTTTCATTTATATTTATTTTAAATATCGAGGCTAAGATAGAATGTCGAGGGGTGCACATTTAAGCACTACAACAGCTATAATCTGAAATTAAAATCCCCAAAACCACATGGAATTAAAAGCTGCTGGTAGCAAACTGAAACTATGACATTCCGATTTCAAAGTCATTTACGCAAGTTTGATCACACTCTGTGGTTTTCAAGTTGGTGAATAACTGTCATCTCATATGGTACTCACAAAAGGGCCAATTGATTTTTTTGAGCCATGTTTCTTGGTCGTAATTTTAACTCAGTCAAATGCTGTTCTAATTCAAAATTTTGCCGTATAGTAGGCATACGTAGAATCGATCTCAGCTCAGCTTTTTATCAACGTGCTGGATAAATTCAGGATCTGGAATCTACACACAACCTGAACTGAGCATATTTTGTTACGGTGGGTTTTCCAGCCAAGTTAAGCCAATTCGTTACATAAACGTCACATTAATTTTATCTTGAAGTAATTACNAATGTCGAGGGGTGCACATTTAAGCACTACAACAGCTATAATCTGAAATTAAAATCCCCAAAACCACATGGAATTTAAAGCTGCTGGTAGCAAACTGAAACTATGACATTCCGATTTCAAAGTCATTTACGCAAGTTTGATCACACTCTGTGGTTTTCAAGTTGGTGAATAACTGTCATCTCATATGGTACTCACAAAAGGGCCAATTGATTTTTTTGAGCCATGTTTCTTGGTCGTACTTTTAACTCAGTCAAATGCTGTTCTAATTCAAAATTTTGCCGTATAGTAGGCATACGTAGAATCGATCTCAGCTCAGCTTTTTATCAACGTGCTGGATAAATTCAGGATCTGGAATCTACACACAACCTGAACTGAGCATATTTTGTTTACGGTGGGTTTTCCAGCCAAGTTAAGCCAATTCGTTACATAAACGTCACATTAATTTTATCTTGAAGTAATTACNTTACGGTGGGTTTTCCAGCCAAGTTAAGCCAATTCGTTACATAAACGTCACATTAATTTTATCTTGAAGTAATTACAACCACGCGCTTTCTATTACGATGTGCGGATTTTGTCAACAGGAAGTTTTACAGACGGATGGTTTCTGAGAATTTATATAATTCAGATGATTCTGCGTACTTAAATTGAAATGACATCTGAAAGAACAGCGCAGCCACCGTATAATGGTCTCTGTTGTCTAGGTAATTTAAGATACCTGTCAACTTATTTATCTCATATTCACAATTAATAAGGAACAGAGTTCCTAGCAGATACAACACAACTGTACGGCGGCGCCAAATTCTTGTTCTATCCCCCAGAAGAATTCAAATTTAATTATCCCTCGGTGTACTACACCTGTAAGAATTGAGCGCCGAGAAAGGAGTTTCATTCGTCTCTGCGTCGACTGCCTTGACAGCTCATTCCAAGAAGTCATTAATAAGGACCTGGAGGGGCAGAACTCATTTGTGTCACGTCAAAGCGTGCCAACGCGAAAGCGCTAAATTACTAGCAATCAGTTACTCGATAAGACGCGGGGAAAAGGCGCCGTTGGAGCGAGGTTCCGTTATAAAGTTTCTTCGAGTGGGTGTCAGTTACGACACGGTCGTTGGTGAAGGGGGCTGCGAATGTTTCAACTTGGAGAGGAGAGAAACCAAACCAAATACTTTAATGAAAGTTTTAACGAATTAAATGTCCTTGCTTTGTTCGTGGAATAAAGATATTTTCTATTTGTGTTCCCTTCGAACACAGGAAAATTTTAACTTAAACTTTCTGGTGCCAGTTTCTCTTTGAAACGCAATGAAAATATGCTAGTGAACGCAAAATTTTTGTACATACAAGGGTATAAATCACATCCGCGGATTTTGACAAGAAATACTTCACTGCCTTATATAGTATTAGGAATATTTTAAATCTTCAATATAGGCGTTCAGAAGCAAGTCAATCAGACAGAAAATTCTTTACNTATATAGTATTAGGAATATTTTAAATCTTCAATATAGGCGTTCAGAAGCAAGTCAATCAGACAGAAAATTCTTTACTAACTTACGGGATAAATATAATCGTTGCCAAAAAACTAGCCTCACCCATAACAAATTATTTTTGAGGTGCGAAAATTCGCATGCAACACAGCGTGTATTACTACGGTTTATTTAAGTTTGGCTGCGATTGGTACAGTATAACTGCCACCAGATGATTCTAAAACCCTGGTATCTATTGCTCTGGTATCGTTAAAGGCTTTTGGACGAAGCTGTGTGCAGTAAGATCAGCGTGCGTGTGGTGTGAACGTCAGAGAGTAGCTAGCATGCCTCCTCGGNTTGGACGAAGCTGTGTGCAGTAAGATCAGCGTGCGTGTGGTGTGAACGTCAGAGAGTAGCTAGCATGCCTCCTCGGCGACGCATTCGACACATGTATGAACAGATTACAGAATTCAAGAGAGGGCGTATCTGACTAGGGGAAGCAGTGTGGTCATTCCGTCTAGTTACCACCCACCTGCACCATTGTAACGGAACTGTGGGACGGTGTTGGGAGCGTACATGTTAACTTCATGGACCCTCCCTAGCCAAAGGCCATCCAAGGTTTTACCATTCTCCAGTAATTATTTGCCATTTGTGGTTTCCGCGGGCACCGGCCTCCTCAGACCGGTAATCAGCTTCCCGGCCCTTGGAGCCCCGTGTTCACTTCCACCACTGTGGCTCATTCTCTTTAGTCACCTGCCCCACTGGGCATAGCTATTTTCCTGAATAGAAGAAAACCATCCACCACCATAGCGAATATTTAAACCACTGCCAGCACGAGTACTACCTCAATTGACCTCGTGGACGTCCAGGGCTTCCTGGGATGCGATACATGGATAATCCATATATTTATAGGTCATGACTCGCACTCCGAATGGTCCCGAATTAAAGGAAACCTCTAGCGGGGGAGAGGTCAGCCCGCGTTACTCTTTTTTTCCATTATAGATTCTCCATTCCAGGTGGACTACTCACTTGAATTACTTCACTTTGAAATTCAGCCTTTGAGACCTCTGAACGTAAATTAGTCAACCGACCCGCCACCTCGCACCACCATCACGATTGCACGTGATTCAAGCTTAGTCAGGGAGGCAGATACTCCTTTTTAGTAAAACATGGCATAGGGAACGCCCGGGAGTTTCCCACTTTTGCTAACCTCGATACTTCGAGGTTACCCGGTGGTACTAAAAGGAGGTATTGGGTTCCCTGGGGCTAGGAGAGGCTCTAAGAGACGCATCACTACNGAGGTTACCCGGTGGTACTAAAAGGAGGTATTGGGTTCCCTGGGGCTAGGAGAGGCTCTAAGAGACGCATCACTACCCCTTTCTGGTTTCAAGAATCAGCTTACTCTTCGTCACTAGAGCCGGCAATAGCTCCAACGCATCTCAGATCAGCTGCCTCTGATATCTCCGCCGGACAACGGCGCAGCAGAAAGAGCAGANGGCAATAGCTCCAACGCATCTCAGATCAGCTGCCTCTGATATCTCCGCCGGACAACGGCGCAGCAGAAAGAGCAGACAGAGGGAGCAAGTTTCCTTTTCGGTCAGCAAGACTCCCATCAGGCCTTAAGCATCCCGATTTGATCCGCCACGCCGGGAGCAGCGCCGAGCAATGTTAAAAAAAGCTAAAAAAAATTACACCAACGGGATAACGTACCGTATTCGTGCGAACTCAGTGTATNCCGAGCAATGTTAAAAAAAGCTAAAAAAAATTACACCAACGGGATAACGTACCGTATTCGTGCGAACTCAGTGTATTTGCACAATAACTATTTCTTACTTGTCATTACCAACCCACGTGTTTTCTGTCTGTTTTTATTAATATTAATTATAAATACAATATCAAAATTTTGAGATAAAATATAAGGAAAAATTCAGTTTAAACCAAAATTAAGGTATTTTTTTATGCTAACACAAGTGTAAAACGCCTGTGATACATGGCATATTTAGGAAACAACCAAACTCGCCGTACATGTGGCAATCCTGCCAACTGGATACAGTGCACGGGGTGGCCATATGTCGGAGTTGCCACCGCGACGAGGCCTATGATTGGCTGACGCGGTGCACGGGCGAGGTAAGGCACGCCTGCAAGTGAAATTGAACCCCGCTCTCGCGCAATGCGTCACTGTCCGCAGGCAACCCACGCCGCACGGAAGCCTAGGTGATATCGACCATACATTCCGGCTGCTTCGAGATCATGTAAAAACAAATAAATAAATAAAAAGAATGGCGCTTGACGCGTGTCTGAACTTCGAAAATGTCTTGATAGTAAAAAAAAAACATTGATAATAGTTTTATGAATACTGTAAAGTCAGATATTTTTCCGTTTATTTCTTTTCTAAATACATGTAAACATGGAAAATATCGTTCCCACAACTAACCAAAACATTAGAAATCGGAGTACCCAACACAAGAATAACAAAACTCCCTCTCTTCCAAAAGTTATTTTATATTAACGTACACCTCTCTGATTGGACAGTTTAAACTTCATCATTTTTTGTTACGCCGATNACCTCTCTGATTGGACAGTTTAAACTTCATCATTTTTTGTTACGCCGATTGTAGACAGCATAATTTAATACGCTGTGTTGTATACCAGCTAAGATACGTTATTGTATGCCATTTTTAATTGGAGACGAGTTCTAAGTGTTTTTTTATGTAGAAACTAAAGTAATCTTAGCAGATTGCTTAAGGAACTCTGAAATAACTCGAATGAGTGTCGTGAGAAAATACCTATTTCGGGAATATTTCNCTTAGCAGATTGCTTAAGGAACTCTGAAATAACTCGAATGAGTGTCGTGAGAAAATACCTATTTCGGGAATATTTCAGCGACTTATTTGCGAAATAATTTTTTTGAGGACAATACACATTTGTTTATTCCAACATCGCCTATATGTGTATTCAAACGTTTCAAACAGGCAAAATTAATATGGCGACGATTTGATAATTTGTAATTGGTAATTTGTCATCTTCAAAGCTGACAAAACGTAAAACGAAAATGGTTTTGAGAATTTGTTATATGGAAATACATGTTAATAAAATTCGGTTTTTTGAAGCCAATTTTGAAGATATAAACTTGAAACAGAAACCTAAGTTTTTTCAGTAATTTTTAAATTAATTATTAAGTTTTTTGATCTTCCCAGGAATCATGAGCGTTTTATACTTCTCTTAACATAAAATTATCTTATTTTTGGTTAACTTAACCTTTTATTTTTATTTTATCTATAAATTATAATATTTCATTAAAAATTATATCGTTAAAAACAGAGAGAAATCGTGTGTTGATAATGTCTAGTAAGTAATAGTTCTTATGAGAAATGTTATTACACTGAGTGCGCTCGAATGAGGTACGTAGTTCGTTGGCGTAACTTTTTACACTAGGTTAAGCTTTGTTCATAGGGGGGAGAGGGATGAGCAATGTCCTGAAAGTATAACTTTAGGAGGGCTTCAGAAAAGTTGGAAGTAACCGTAAATGGACTATATACATTAATGTTACAACAAGAGGCTCCGNCTTTAGGAGGGCTTCAGAAAAGTTGGAAGTAACCGTAAATGGACTATATACATTAATGTTACAACAAGAGGCTCCAATAGCAAAGAAGCACGTATTTTTCTGCTCAAAAAAGTATCTTGTGGTATATATCTAATTTTTGAAAGGAACGCTAATGAACCGAAATTCATCACGTGTATTTATGTATACCAAATTCTCAACCAGGCAACAGCCTTAAAGGCTGGTCACGTTAAACTGACCACTTTTGAAAACCCTGCTTAATATCTTCGTGTATGCATATTGTGTATTCTCGCACCTATGTGAAGTTAACATTGCCACGGGTGTGATCACTTTATGCATGCGTCGACCAAGTGAAACCGTGTAATTGTTGGAAAAGTGATTATTTTAAATATTTGCAAATTCTAACACCTATAGCAGGCATCCAAAAAATAGAAAGAAAAATAAATCAAGTCAGTATTCAAAAACGTTTACCTAACCGTCTTATATTCAACGTTAAAGCATGGAACTGCTTCCCCTTCGTCGTTATTAACTTTACTGGGGGCATGCAAGTTAGTGTGAATGTTAAAATATACGCAGGTGGTGGTAGTGGCATTTTTCAAATGTTGAGTTCGAAAGTGCTCACTTTACCATGATCAACCTTTATATGCTATTCACGGTAATGTGAGCTCTTTTGAAAGCTCTCTCATTTGGAATAAAAGTCAATAAATATATTATATTTTAGCCCTAGACGTTAAATTCCGAGTGCCGTGGAATAGACACACTGTGTCTATTACTTAAATGGCGACATTTATTTGAAAATGCGGTTAGAGCATAAACAATGGCCGGAAGGAAAAAGCAACTAGGNACGCAGGTGGTGGTAGTGGCATTTTTCAAATGTTGAGTTCGAAAGTGCTCACTTTACCATGATCAACCTTTATATCTATTCACGGTAATGTGAGCTCTTTTGAAAGCTCTCTCATTTGGAATAAAAGTCAATAAATATATTATATTTTAGCCCTAGACGTTAAATTCCGAGTGCCGTGGAATAGACACACTGTGTTTATTACTTAAATGGCGACATTTATTTGAAAATGCGGTTAGAGCATAAACAATGGCCGGAAGGAAAAAGCAACTAGGGCCTCAAAAGGGCNTATTACTTAAATGGCGACATTTATTTGAAAATGCGGTTAGAGCATAAACAATGGCCGGAAGGAAAAAGCAACTAGGGCCTCAAAAGGGCTCACTTTACCAAGTGAACAGCCTTTACCAGAAAGTATCTTGGTGTAGAGGAGCTGTAAGTGCGAGGTCGGCTTCCCTGCTGCCCACGGGCCAGTAGGAAAACGGGTAGGGGGAATGGGGGTTGTGTGTCCTTGTTCAAGGGTGTTATTACTCAGGCGCTGCGCACGGGGTCAGCTTCCCTCCGTGACCTGCAAACGCGCCAGCTATGGAAACGCTAGCCAGGGAACTCTCCGGCCGTTTGTTGTTGGCCCCCGGCTGCATAATTCACGCACTCGCTGCCAACAAGAAGCTCGGAGCACCAGAGACGCGGCGTGACCTGCGCTGTGCGTGCGGCCGTCGGCTATAGTCCATTAAACCTGTGAAAAATTACACCATGTATGACGTGCTTGGTCCTTTTCTAAATATGCTGTGCATAACTATAAAATTACGAGGCAAGGTACAGTTCAAAGCACTGTAGGGTATTCCAGGTTTTTTTTTTTCGATGGGCTGAAACATGTTGTGGTCCGTGTTAAACTCTTTGCGCACGAATCACGGATGTTCGGTGTCGGAGTTACGTAATCGACACCAACAGTCAATTTAGGTATAACAACAGCTGAGGTGTATATACAGTACTGAAGTCTACACTCTGCTCCGATTTTGAGCAAAAAATCACTGGCAATAGCCATGTATCTCAAGCATTTTATACTTATNGAAGTCTACACTCTGCTCCGATTTTGAGCAAAAAATCACTGGCAATAGCCATGTATCTCAAGCATTTTATACTTATGTAAACATAAATATAATTATTTTTACTGAAATTGACTTTTCTATTAATTTTATATAAAATTGTAATATTTTACATTTATAATTAATATAAAACAGGGAGAAAATAGGAGTGTTGGTTAGTAATAAATAAGGACATCCGACATCCGAATTTTGCGAAAGTATTTCCGCATATGTTAGATTTCAACACCATACAAGCGTGACAGCAGTTTCCATTTGCTTATTGGTGGCGTGTGTCTGTGAGAAGAAAATTTTTTT
>NQII01003070.1:38893-151579 GCA_002778355.1 Clitarchus hookeri
GTTATTATTTGGCATCAGGTGACACTTACACAACTGTGTATACTCGAGTCAACATCATTTCTCCATTGGCTGTTGCCTGGACATGAAGGCACGCGATTGTAAAGTGTTCATTTATTGGCGCAGAGTTACCCTGGGCGTGTCAAATAATTTATTGTTTAATGACAAACGTATTGCAAATTGACATTTAAAGTGAAGTTTAACATTTCCCCAAATAATAATGCGAATTTTTCAGGTCTACACCCATTGCAAGCAAACACCTGGCGGAGAAAAGGGCTGTAATCTTAACCTGTATTTTGGCCAATTTTCATTGCCCCTCTTTTTCATTTATTCTCCACTCTTTCTCCCTGTCAGCAGTCATTAGCCAATCCCTAATCCATAGTACGTTGCCTGTTGAATTCTGGGTACTTGTCAATCAGTCTGCCAAGNTTAGCCAATCCCTAATCCATAGTACGTTGCCTGTTGAATTCTGGGTACTTGTCAATCAGTCTGCCAAGAATGAAGATATTGTGTGTTGTTTAAGCCCGAATCCTGAAGTAACGTCCAATGGAAATCAGTTGATAAGCTACTACCGTCTGGCGAATCAAGCAAATGAACTGGGAACAAGTGACTTATGGCAGTGGAATTCTCAACATTNATAAGCTACTACCGTCTGGCGAATCAAGCAAATGAACTGGGAACAAGTGACTTATGGCAGTGGAATTCTCAACATTCAGCGGGAATCGCAAATAAGTCAGTGAAATTAAGTCATCACATGTATTAATTATATGTCACTTACTAACAATCGAGTCATTTTCGCTGGTTTTAACTGATTTGGCTACTGCTTCAGGTTTAGAGTATAGAATATTGTAACGCGCTCACTGCTTCGCATCCCACGCGAGCGATTGGAAGTGAAGGACAGCAGTTATATGAGAGCGGAGGCAGCAAGTCAATGGAATGTTTTGAATTACAGGCGCGCGCTAAACCAAGAGCCACGTATCTATTACCAAAAAGCGAGCCGACACGATAATCCCTNGTTTTGAATTACAGGCGCGCGCTAAACCAAGAGCCACGTATCTATTACCAAAAAGCGAGCCGACACGATAATCCCTTTGCGGCGCACGCTGCTGGCCTTGGTTGTATTGATATTCTGTATTTATCTGACGAATGTTCTAGTAGTTTGCTGCCCTAGTTTTAAGCGTGACTCGGGGTGTATCTAACTTTCCAGGTCAAGGCCAGCAGAGTATAAAAAGTACGTCGAGTCTCCTCCGAGCTGTGGTTGTAGAATGGATGAGTTTCAGCGATAGACGACACAGATAGGAGAGAAGCGCGCGGCGAGAGAAGTGACCAGCGGGAGGAAAATCTGCAACTGCGAACTTCAGAGCAGTGAAGAGTACGACTGCAGGCTTGACTATTCGACTGGATACGTGAGTGAAAGGCATTACAAATGATGGCAACAGATGGACTAAACACGTGTTAATGATTAGTATGAGTTAATTGACAAAAACCAAACAGAGACATAAAGAAGAACGTTAGTTACAGCTGAAATNGTGTTAATGATTAGTATGAGTTAATTGACAAAAACCAAACAGAGACATAAAGAAGAACGTTAGTTACAGCTGAAATAGATATTAAAGATTGTGCTCACTGTGAAAAAAGAAGTAATTGTGGATACAGATAATATAATGCTGTAAATAATAGCTGTGTGAATAAATTAAAAATCAAATTTAGTTGTTTTATTTTTATTTAGACCTCCATCCCTCACGAACTCAGATACGCCCCACAGGTGCACTTGTAACAATATTTTATGTCCGATGCAAAGACGTGCCACAACACATAACGTTCTTCTTTAGGAACGTAACCATTAAATTAAAGGTTTTAATATTAAATGAACATAACTAGAGAAATGCATTAGATATCGGTGTCATACCATTACATTAATACTATAGTGGAAAGAGAAAAATAATTGTCCCCCTCCTGGAGTTGAGCCAGGTTGACGACCCTGAAAATCACTACCTGTTAACCCTTTCAGTCCCTGTACCCACTACAGAAGACATGTTGCAGATGAAGGAAAAATATGACTAGAACTGTACACATCCAGGATCATTGTCTAATAAGGCCAATTATTCCTCTGTCGTTAACGTGATTTGTGGACAGTAATACGGCTATGGTTTGTGAGTGGTTTACCCAGTTACTCTCGTGCACCAATCACATATTTCATTGGTTGAGTGAATGAAGCAAGATATAAATCAGGATATGTACATCACGAACCAAAATATTAGTTCATTGCAACACTTGAAGCTATAAATTAACGCAGGGCAGAAAGGGGTTAATTGCGTATATGCTACCCTTACACACTGGCATGCAGGCTTGCAGTTAAGTTGCAAGCGAATTAAGTTAAACAGTTCTAAATCTTGACGTTGTATTGCGAGTGTAATGTTTAAATTTATGGCAATTAATCATATTTCATTTCTGCTTTTTACACATTAGAGTTCGAATTGGTACATTATTATCACGTTAAGTTTCTAAACCATTTCACGTTTCCACTGTATTGGTGCCTGTATAAAGTGATCAGGCCCATGGCGATGTAAATTTTACATGTGGCGAAAGGATACAAAATGAAGAGAAAATTAGATCTTAAGAAGGGATTTCAAAAGTGCTCTCAGATAACAGTAAACTGTCAATATATGACGTAACAGTCAAGCAAAATCGAGGTGGCGATTGGATGAAGATGGCAATGGGTATAAAAGAGCGTCTAAAAGGTAATGAAAAAAACCTAAAAGTATTTTTTTTAACACAACTGAAATTTATATATATATATATATATGTGTGTGTTTTTCTATTGACAAACACTAAATTCGGAATCCAGAATTAGAGGTATTCTTCGCACAAGCTCGTGTGGGATATTGTTTTGTCTTTATCTATTATTTTACGTTTTTTTTCTAGTTTTTACTTATATGAAATTGCCTATAGTTGAGAAGCAGTTAAATAGTGAAGAAACGCGTAGCGAGGGTAAACAACTGATTTAACTAATCTCAAATTCTCTAGTTACGCAGCTGTGATACACTTGACATATTTTTAGTACCAAATGGTATCAGAAGCTTGTCAGCAGCGCTTTAATTTACTGCACTGGCTAGAGAAGCGAGTTTCCAATACGTACGATTTTCAACATGCAATAGTACACACACTACCAAAACTGTCAGTAAAGTACGATTTGTGTTGTGCATGGAAAAAAAAATCATGTATTTTGTAACACTGAAATATTTGGTTATCTATTATTTATTTCATGAATTTGTAAAATTAATATATAAAATTAAATTTATTATATTTTGGCTGAATTAGAAAGCACATTTAGGTAGAAAACCATCGTCAAGTACGTCAATCATTATAATTGATATGATATTATGTTAAAAACATTCGCATTAATGTTGAAAAATATTTTATTAATTGATTTAAAACCATTGTTTAGTTATAATAATTATAACTTTAGTGGATGTGCATAAAATCCATTAGCAAAAATATTTATAAACATTGTTACACAAATTTTTATTACATACTATTAGATTTATTATTATTATTATGTAAATGGAAGATAAAAGTGGGCGGAGGAGGGTTTGCAAAATGTACTTTCTAAAGTGTCCAAAATGGAAATACGATTAAATTTTTTTTTACTACAGACTCTTATTAATTTCTTTAACATTTAAATAAGTAAATTATATCAAAATATTTTGAAATGTTACGAACTGTATGCATTCTCCTTTCATATGCAAAATAAACCGTATTTAGTGTGTGCAATATTTTTCAATGAGTTCTTGATATTGTAGAGTCGAGTGGNTTTCATATGCAAAATAAACCGTATTTAGTGTGTGCAATATTTTTCAATGAGTTCTTGATATTGTAGAGTCGAGTGGAGTTCATAGCAAATGTTTGAAGCGACCAATACGCTTCGAAAATCCAGGAAGGGCGATGGCCCGCCGTGCTTTTGTAGGAAGCACGAGAGTATTTTCTGGATTGCATATGTGTGCGGTATCGCATGTGTGCGGATAGTGGGTAGCCAATAGGATTATCTGCGATTCCTTTTATNTTTCATATGCAAAATAAACCGTATTTAGTGTGTGCAATATTTTTCAATGAGTTCTTGATATTGTAGAGTCGAGTGTAGCTCATAGCAAATGTTTGAAGCGACCAATACGCTTCGAAAATCCAGGAAGGGCGATGGCCCGCCGTGCTTTTGTAGGAAGCACGAGAGTATTTTTTGGATTGCATATGTGTGCGGTATCGCATGTGTGCGGATAGTGGGTAGCCAATAGGATTATCTGCGATTCCTTTTATCGCCGGAGACAAAACACAATCTTCTTGTAGAGAGCGGAAATTTGTGTAGTTTCTTAAAAAGTGCCTGCATAGTTCAGATAACGCAAGGTCGAAGTTCCATTAAGCAGGGTGTGGTAAGAGGAAAGATTTAGATCGTACGCTCTTGTTGTGGGTGGGCTTTTCTGGAGGGAGTACCGTACGATCATCTCTTTTCACACGAATTTAAATCAGACTGAACGGCTAGCGCTGCTCTCCAAGACCTAAGCGGAACATTTCGGCGACAGCGTCTTCATTTCTCTTNGCGCTCTTGTTGTGGGTGGGCTTTCCTGGAGGGAGTACCGTACGATCATCTCTTTTCACACGAATTTAAATCAGACTGAACGGTTAGCGCTGCTCTCCAAGACCTAAGCGGAACATTTCGGCGACAGTGTCTTCATTTCTCTTTCTCCCTCTTTCTCCCTCTCTCTCTCTCTCCCTCTCTCTCCCTCTCTCCCTCTGTATGGCGTCTAATATGAGTCTATATCCCTCTCTTCCTGCCTTCCTGGCTCACATCCAGGGTCTGTATCGACAAGTGCTCTGGTAACGGCTTTACGATTGCTTCCGGTGCAGTTCGCTTCAAAGTCCTAGTTTTTCATCTTTTTTGGACACGTCTCTCCTGCGCACATGCCCGCAATGGTGCGGAACCAAGCAAGTTGACTGATGTAAGGAAATTGCTGTTTCTTTGATTTCTTTTCTTGCTATAAAAGGTATTCGAAACTGAACTAGTTCGCCGCCGTTAACGTGGTTGCTCTGCTAAATATGTAATTTGTGCTTCATTTGAGATTGGTTACTCAGGCTGGTTGTCGCTACATAGCATGGACGTTCGTTTCACTACTTGCCATTCGCCGTCGTGTCCTATTTGAGGTTCATTACCGGGCTGCTGCCATACTAAAATCAAGGAGCATCCAACATGGCCGTCGTGTGGCTTCAAAAATCGAACCCTTCCTAAGTATTCAGTCATACACCTAGATATAACTTAGGTTTTGTTAGACATTGAAATAAATTCTGACCTAACAAAGTTTGGTTATTTCTCTATGATTAGTATGTTATACATTATTAGATAATTACTATTACAATTGTGTTGTACATGCTCCAGTGTTAATCAGTTTCTCTATTCCCACAATACCGACAAAATATTCAGGTAACTATAATTGTAACAATAAAAGTTACTCGAAATAACTGCTTATTTACTGCAGTTCAACGAAAAATACTGCTCTGAAATCACTGAAACACGTTGATGGTAAGAGTCACTTTGAAAGTCATATAACCCTAGGCAGAACTTTATAAATCAATTATAATACTATAGTAAAATATTATATGTATGCTACAGCAGGAGTAGTGAGCCGAATCCTTCATGCATATAATTAAATAGGTTGCTAATTACTGAGTAACAAAATCAATTAAAATTATTAACTTTATGATATTCGATAACAAACTGTCATTTTTATTAATTAATCACATTAAATTCCTTACAATTTTCCTTAATTTCCCGAAAAAATCCACATTATAAAATTTTTTTTCTGATTTACAAAAAGTAACTCTTCCTGATAGCAATTTTATCGCCGAAATCTTTGAATTCACTAGCAATTTGCTTTCTAATTTGAATACTCACGTGAAGGGTGATAGAGGATGTGTATTACCTCCTCTTTCAACTGTGTCATTTGACTAGTGAATAAATTAACTGAATGGCAATGTAACTTTCCTACATTTTGTCACGAATCTACGAAATAGTAGCAAAGGGTAAACACAAAGGTTAAACAAATACAATAACTTTTAACAATCTGACTCACTTGGTGAATCACTGTGCAAGAGGAATGATCTCCAAATTTCTAAGATGAGGCTCACCCCTGTACGGGACTATGGCGTGGTAATGCGGAGGAAAATATTATCACCACTTAGTTGAGCGTAAGGAAAGATAATTTATAAATCACTCTACAGCAAAGTGAAGAAAATAAGAACACAAGACATTCTATACAACTACAGTATTTATTAAAAAAAAAAAATTATTACGTTCAAAAACACATTTATAACACCAAGATAATTGCGAAAAAGTAAAATAGTTAATTTAAAATTAGAGAGAANGACTATGGCGTGGTAATGCGGAGGAAAATATTATCACCACTTAGTTGAGCGTAAGGAAAGATAATTTATAAATCACTCTACAGCAAAGTGAAGAAAATAAGAACACAAGACATTCTATACAACTACAGTATTTATTTAAAAAAAAAAATAATTACGTTCAAAAACACATTTATAACACCAAGATAATTGCGAAAAAGTAAAATAGTTAATTTAAAATTAGAGAGAANATTACGTTCAAAAACACATTTATAACACCAAGATAATTGCGAAAAAGTAAAATAGTTAATTTAAAATTAGAGAGAAAAAATTTAAAGGAAAAGTAAGCGTTATCAGCACTTCCTCGCGTCAAAACTCTGCATCTCGGCTAATACATCATTTCCACGTGGTTCTGATGACGTTTATGTGACTACGTATTGACTGCTCTTAGACGAAAATACCAAAACTCAGCATCGAGTTCCTCGTGAGTGTCGAAAATAAAACCAGTGTGTGGGGGAATTTTTTTTATTAACTTATTCCTAACTAAATTCTAAGAGAGTTGATAACTTAAAACGAAGAAGCAACTAACCAAAATATACTCTGATAACTTACTGTTCTGAACCACAAACTAAAGACGATGTGGATCGATGTTATTCTTCTGGGTATGTCCCGAACCTTGACTCACTTATCGCAAATACAATTATCAAAATCACATGGTCAACAGTGGCGAAAGTGTTTTTTTACGTTTGAATTTCCATCATACCCGCACTTTAATATGAATAACGTAGTTTGGAAATCTTGAATACATTCTAGTTGCACTATAACAAGTTTAGAAGAAGTGAACAAACATTTCAAAGTACTTACTTACATTAACAGTGTTCTATAATCTATTCGTTGTTTCTTCACATCTTTTGAATCAAACATTTGAAAAATCACCTCATGCATTATATATTAGGTTATTTCCTAAATATTTCGTTTATCACAAGCGTTTTATTCTTCTGTTAATATAAAAGACCTTTATTTTTTGTTACGTTGAAATTTTATTTATTTTTATATATAAATTATAATATTTAATTTTTATTTAATATAAAAAACAGTAAGAAAATATGTATGTTTGTCATGCCTAGTAATTAATAGTTCTCATGCAAAATATTATTAGAGTGAGAGCGCACGAACGCGATGCGTCGACCCTTTGGTGTAATTTTCTAGACTCCATTAAGCTTTGTTTGCATGAGGAAGAGGAGTATCCTGGAAGTAGAACGTTAGTAGGGATTCAGAAAAGTTGGAAACATCCGTGAGTTGATAACAAACTCGAATTTTACTAACGATGTTTTCGGAAGTGCTGTTGGCAAAATAAAACCAGTTCAAAGAAGAAGCACGGAAAATAGTTACTGAGCAGCATGCACGCGCACTCTACCCCATATAACTTCTACACCCTGGACACCTGAAAGCATTCTCATCCCCAGGGAATGACTCCGCCGTCAAGACAAGGGTGTACTACAAACAATGCAAGCGTTCGTCCAAAGAGATTGTAAAACGAGTTACACTGAGAAAAAGGTTTTGTTGAACCAAACAAAGTTTGTTTCGCGAAACCAAATTAGTTGTAATAATAGGGACAGTGAAATATTTTGTTGTTGTAACAAAACTGTTTTGTTGTTCTTATTTGGTTGCCCCCAAACAAATATTTCGTTATTGCAACCAAAGATTTGTTTAGTTCTAAGTACATAGAGTAATTTCAGTTAGTACAAAAAATAGAAGCCCGACAGAAACTACGACCTAACAACCTCAGCTAAAGTGACAACGGAAGTAATTGGCATGTGTTTAAATACAAACATTACAAATACTGGAAAATGGACGAAAAAAAATATTTCAAGTTTTGCACCTTTACTTTTCTGTTACTTGTTGTTGAACTTATTTTACTAAAATANTGGACGAAAAAAAATATTTCAAGTTTTGCACCTTTACTTTTTTGTTACTTGTTGTTGAACTTATTTTACTAAAATGTTTATGCCATTATTAATCGTCACTAAATGCACTAACAAACCCTGTTACTATACTAATTGTCACAAAAAAATACAAAAAAAACTAGAGTAGTATTTTTGAACGGAGGCAATTTAATTGGCCAAACAAATACATACAGTTGATTCAACAAAATATTTTGTTGGCGTTCTAATTTCTTTCGGTCCAACACAGAGGTTTTTGTTATTCAAACACGTATTTTCTTCGATGAACAAAATTAATTTTGTTGTGTTACAAGTTTTGTTTACTTAACAAAATGTTTTGTTGTAGCAACAAAATATTTTTTTGGCCCTATGCAAACAAATATTTTGTTGGTCTCTTTCTCAATTCACGCTTCACCCACATTCAGTGTAAAATTTGTTGTTTATTCACAAATGATACTTTAAAACTTGTTGCCATGATTATTTTTGTATGACTAAAAGTAAAGCAGAGCAAACATTACTATACGGTACTGTAGCTCGTCTAAAACGGATGTTGAATTCTAACAAGCAAATAATGAAGATTTTAAATGTATTATAAACATAGAGATACTTAAACAGTTGTCTTATCTACTTGTAGTGTTGTGAGAAAAAGTTTTGGTAAGGACAGAGGGAAAAAAGTTCCATGTCTTAATNAGTTGTCTTATCTACTTGTAGTGTTGTGAGAAAAAGTTTTGGTAAGGACAGAGGGAAAAAAGTTCCATGTCTTAATGTTGATTCCAGACTGCTAGTTAATCATTTCTGAATACTGAAATTATTTATTTTGCTTTCTGTGTTCTAATGTATATTTGAGTCAGTATCAGCAAATTCGTAAAATATTAACTTTTATAATAATGGCACGGTTTCACTTGATCGTCGTATGAGTAAACTTATCAGACGCTTAGCAATGTTAATTTTGCACACGGTGTAAGAATACACAGTGTGAATACAAGTAGACCTTAAGCAGGGCTTTCAAAAATGCGCAGTTTGACGTGAACAGCCTTTACAAGCAAGGTCGACTCGGCACTTGTTGCGTGTATTGCGAAATGCCCTGCGCCTTGCTGTTCCAACCATACACTAAAGATGGCGTACACCGTGCCCTAATTTCGTACTGCTCTTCTGCCAACACGACTAGCAAAAACGGCGTGGATTGGATTTGAAGTTAGAACATTGATTAGTAAATAAGTGCTTTGAGGTGTCTGTATACTTCATCTAACCAATTTGTAATGCAGTTTGATTAAATTCAAATCGGTAAACGTATTTTATTCAAATAATAGTGCTTGTCATTTAAAAATTAATATACAAACAAACAATTTCATCAGTGTTGACCATATTACTTTGACAGTTGTGTTCCTTGGGGGTAGGTCAATTTTGGGTACATGCGCAGAAGAGGAAAAAGCCGTATAGCTCATATTTGCTCTATGGTTTCAACCGGCGAATGGGAAAATTCCGAAAAATATTCCGAGCCTGACAAGACTAACGGAAGTATACACGTGAAAGTATAAGATAATTAAATCGTCGATTTATTTTTCAGTAATAACAGTAATCCATGGTCACAATTCATTTATTACGTTGGTTATTTTAATAAAATACTTTAATNTTATTTTTCAGTAATAACAGTAATCCATGGTCACAATTCATTTATTACGTTGGTTATTTTAATAAAATACTTTAATATAAGATAAATGATGTTTATCGGTAAAATAGATTACTTTGAAAGATTAGTTTAAGTAACTTTCTTTATGGGTAACTGATTCGGTCCACAATGTTTGCACTCTATATTGCTTTTTTTTGTAATAAATTGTATAAAAACAATGAATTGAAGTGTTGTGAGGTAGATGATTTATTTAACTATTCTTCTGGTACTTACGAGACAGGTTTTATAAGGATAAATAAGAGGAAATATTATGACATAAATGAGAGAACATTTTTAACATCAAGTAGTAATGTTCTAGAGTTCAGATACGGAATTCAGATTCTATAGACTGCGGCTATATGCAGGCTAACAGTGAAATTTTTCACGCCATTCTTAAGGGCATTTCGTTATGAGAAACTCTTTACTATATATAGTATATTCAATTCACGGTTACTTCCTACTTTTATGAAGCTATGCTTAAGTTCTATTTCCGGGCTTTTAACGCACCGTATTCGTGTGCACTTGTTAGGCATTACCAACACACCTATTTTATCCCCGTTTTTATTCATATTAATCACAAATTAAATATTATAGTTTACAGATACATTATAAGTAAAAGTTCCGTTTAGACAAATATGATATATTTTTATATTAACACAAATATAGAGTAAAATGCTTGCGATACATAACATACTTAGCAAACAACCAAGCACAACATACATAAGGTGATTTTTCAAAGGTCAGATTAAAAAAGTGTGAAGAAACCGCGAATAGTCTATACTTGTAATTAATAGTTATTCTCAGTACAGGGTATATCATATACTACATCGGAAATATACTGAAGGTTAAATAATGGCTGCAACATGATCAAAACGTATGAAATGAGTTTTCCTGCGACCTCTGTGATTATTGTAGTGCTTTTTATCTCAAGTTTTCGTCGCAGTAAAATATTCAAAACATCCTGCCGTACTCATAAACCCGTGACTTGCACAGGCAAAACTGTTTTTACGTTAAGAACTCACATCCACTTTACATAATTAAGAAGCATTTTTTTTAACGTGTAGATATCCGTGAAATAGATACTGCGGTATATAATTTTTTTTTATTTTGGGTTTTTTTTTTCCTGGTCTTCTGAACATCTTTGTTCCTTCTCGGGGTAAAAAGAAAGAAAAAAACGGCGTCGTTGCGTTATCAGTGCGGAAAAATTTGTTGCAGGGCCAGCTGCCAATACTCCCCCCCCCCTCGAAGAAATTACCCCTGCCGCTGCCTTATACGCCACCATTGCGACATTTCCGCAGAGGTTACGACCGTGGCCCGTACGAAAAAGGAAAACTAGTCGAGTGTGGTGGAGGGGAGAGGGGGGAGGGGTCACGGGCGAGCAACAACAAAATTAAATAAAACATTTCGTTTTGCCGTGCCATGGCGTACACGAGGGCACATCTGTGCGAGCAGTGCCGCTGAGGCAGTTCGCGAGTTAGAGGAGCTCTGGTTTTTCCACTGCTTCTCGCCGCTTCGACATTGCAGGCCACGCAAGAACTTGGAATATTGTGCCGTTCCTTACATCACTAGCTACCCTCATGAAAGTTAAACAAAATATTACATTTAAGGAAAAGCTTTTTCAGTAAAGAAAAACACCTTCCTAGCATTCATTTCAACGCGCACAGTACAGTGTAAATATACGTGTTCGTTATAAATTTTATAACCTGTGTAAATGAAAAGAAAATTCTGTCAACCACAATAGCTGTACGCACATATCAGTTAAAAATCCTAGAAAAAAATATTTTTAAAGGAAAATTATATAATGTTAAGTAGTCTACTCACTGGCAAAATCAGCATGTGAGGATAGTGTGAAGATATTGTCTGTGAGTGTGTCGAATTTTACTCGGTGCCCTTGATAAACCCGTATTCACTATTCGTCACTGTCTGTGACTTGTTCGCTAGTGCATGTGCCTTGCAGTTTTAGTAAATTACATTAGCAGAGGTTGTACTTGCTGCTGAATTAAAAAAACATTGAGAAAGGATAAGGCACGAGTTTTANAGTAAATTACATTAGCAGAGGTTGTACTTGCTGCTGAATTAAAAAAACATTGAGAAAGGATAAGGCACGAGTTTTATGATTATGACCCTGCTCCTGGTGTATTTTATGAAAATGTTTCAACGTTTTATGCCAATTCCGTGTGTTTTGCCGGGCACAGCACCTGTACACTAATTTTAACACGGCGTATGTGTTATACGTTCGTATATCGTAGAGTTGTCCCATTCAAATCGTGACTTTGCTGTAACTAGGGAATATCATAAAATCAGTAAATAGAGACTCTGGTTATTAAAGTTGGAAGAAATGTATTTCATGACTTGACTTGTACACTCTAAACTTGAATCAGTGAGAATTCAGCCAAATAAGTGAAAACAGTGAAAATTGAGCAACTAATAATCAGTGCCAGAGAACTAATTGATATAGTTGCTGAATTTCACTGATTTATTTGTGATTCTCACTGAATGTCAGGAATTCCAGTGCTATAAATCACTTGTTCCCAGTTGATTTGCTTTATTCACCAATTGGCAATAGCTTTTAAACTGGCTCTCAGTGAATGTTATTTCACTGATTGATATCACTGATTCGGATTTAGAGTTTATGAGAACAATTTTTACTAACCTATCTCTATGAGTCACCAAACTGCTGGTTTCGATCTTTATACATTTGTCGCGTGGCATTTCTGTATATTATAGCAGTTTTTGTCCTGCGATTGCAGCTAGCTGACTGCTATATGAACTCGTGAATTACAGAAAGTCCTTACACTGTTTTTCGACCAACTCTTACATCAGCAAAGTTTATGAAATGTGAGTTTTAAATTTTATGGTTATTGTGTATTGATATTATTCAAGCAGTGATTTTACTACATTCAGACACTTGTTCATAGGAGCAGATCACTGGTACTTTATTTGGAGTTTAAAATTAAAAAAAAAAGACATAATGCGACTTTTTTTAGTAAATACTGATATCAAATGTGAGCAAAATGTAATGCAGCAGAGATATTGTTTCCTTCATTTAGAATGACGTAGTGTGATGGTTTCAGCCGACCCATGCAAATATGGCTTTGTCACTGTTTCCTCAGGAAGATGTTAGTTTTTCCAAGGAATAGAGACACCCCGTTAGTGCGGCATCAAATCGTATCATAAAACATACTTTGGGTTTGCACAGAAAAATAAATAGTTACCAAACTCTGATATATTTTCTCTTTTTTGAAATACAGAAGCTAATTCCCTATGTGGGATTACAAAATCTATTAAAACTCTTTAAATCCTTTACAAATACATTATATTTAATTTATTTATAGAAAATAATTAAAAATGTCAATTACATATTGTTTCATTATTATGCAAAGCAACCTCCCTCCCCACAATTTAAAACAGAGGAACAGCAGTTCCTTCCCTAATAAAGACCCTGGCTTGTCTACCCGAGTAGGGGAGAACACAAGCCTTTATACAATTTTGTCGTCGTCTTCTCGTACATTATCCGACGTTCACGGAGCGGAAACGCCCCCTGGTGGCGTCGTGACTAGCCGGCGTCACGTTGTCATGGAGTCATGAGTAGTTTAGGGGGGGGGGTNGAAACGCCCCCTGGTGGCGTCGTGACTAGCCGGCGTCACGTTGTCATGGAGTCATGAGTAGTTTAGGGGGGGGGGTGAAGCTTCGAAACAGCACACTAGCGTGCCGCGTGCCATTTGCAGTTCAGCACTCAAACAGGCAGCAGTAGCGAGATGGTCTATCGAACAGGTCCTATCGTACCAAAGGTAAGCCATTATCCACGACCCTCACGTAGAAACAGCAATCCAAGGCGAGGTGAACTTAGGCGAATTCTTGATGTGCGTAGGCCGTCACATTCCTCCTCCCCTGATATTCGACCATGTCGGTGTTGCTCACACGTTCAGAAAATCTCAAGGCATCGGCTGGCCAGACAGTTACCCCAGGCTTCTTTTCACGTGGAACACGAGGCTCGATGATAACAGCAGACAGAANATATTCGACCATGTCGGTGTTGCTCACACGTTCAGAAAATCTCAAGGCATCGGCTGGCCAGACAGTTACCCCAGGCTTCTTTTCACGTGGAACACGAGGCTCGATGATAACAGCAGACAGAAAATAAAACAGACATACACCAGGGACTTAAAACGACGGCTCGTAGAACGTAACTTCATACAATTTCCACTCTTACAAGATAGGGTTGCTTTTAAAAACACATTCATGTATACAAAAAAACTCACATAAAATACTAAAGTTAAAACTATAAGCGTATTCTATATACCATATCTGGNACATTCATGTATACAAAAAAACTCACATAAAATACTAAAGTTAAAACTATAAGCGTATTCTATATACCATATCTGGGTATTTAAGCTTTTAATTTTACTTTTCCATACATACCCATATGTATGTACATAATTTAATTTACAGCATCAANCTGGGTATTTAAGCTTTTAATTTTACTTTTCCATACATACCCATATGTATGTACATAATTTAATTTACAGCATCAACACTAAATATACGCCATTAATATCATTAATACTCTTTACAATAAAAATCATTAACACCATTCTAAATACTAGGAATACACAATTTCTTTAAAACATAAATTTCGAAATTTCTTTTGGATTATACAATTTTCACATCCAAAATATCAAGAGAGTTTACGGGATCTTTACGTGAAGGGGTGGCCCCTTTACATTGCATTTGTGAGCTCATGATATTTTTTACAATGGGAAATATTAACTTTTTCCGATTTGTTGGAAGAATGATAGTCAATACTGTCACGGGCGAAATCAACGTAACTATTTGGTACGGGCCACGCCATTTCACGGCTAACTTAACACTAAAAATATCGATTTTTGAACTGAGGTGATGAGCTTCAATTAAAATTTAATCACTGGGTTTAAAGTTTGAATTTTTATATGAAACATTACTCTTCTGTTCCATTTTTTGGTGATACGTAATTAAGTTACGTGTCACATCTGCCCATATTTTATCCATTTTTTTATTACTCGCATTCTCCAAACAAATGCTATGGAATGACCACACATTTAAGAGCGGGTGCATCAAACGTATTCCCAAAAATACCTCGGATGGAGCATATTTATGAGCACTATGTACTATATTATTAATATATAGAAAAAGTAAATATAACACGTCATACCAGTGACGCTGCGTATCGATTCAAAACTACTTAAGGCAATTTTAATGTTTAGATCCACCCGTTCTACTAAGTTTGCCTGAGGGTGGTATGGAGCAGTCTGCACCATCTTTACTACCCATATACAAATATAAAATTTAAATATCTGAATTCCNCCTGAGGGTGGTATGGAGCAGTCTGCACCATCTTTACTACCCATATACAAATATAAAATTTAAATATCTGAATTCCTGAGGGAGAAAATACGTAGCATTGTCGGTTACTACAAACACGGGCGAGCCAAAAACACTACATAATCTCTGCATAACTACCTCACAAATTTCTCCTACCTTTATGGTACATAACGGAAAGAATTAACAAAATTGGCTGAAATTGTGTTTGACAACAAGGACAGGTACTCCGGGGCAATGGGCCCATCACGNCCTGAGGGTGGTATGGAGCAGTCTGCACCATCTTTACTACCCATATACAAATATAAAATTTAAATATCTGAATTCGTGAGGGAGAAAATACGTAGCATTGTCGGTTACTACAAACACGGGCGAGCCAAAAACACTACATAATCTCTGCATAACTACCTCACAAATTTCTCCTACCTTTATGGTACATAAAGGAAAGAATTAACAAAATTGGCTGAAATTGTGTTTGACAACAAGGACAGGTACTCCGGGGCAATGGGCCCATCACGTCCCAATATATGCGCTCCCAAGGATACAATGCCACCGTACCGGNGTCCCAATATATGCGCTCCCAAGGATACAATGCCACCGTACCGGCACATTGCCCTTCTGATTTTTGATTTTTCGGCTTTGCATGCTGGCACGCATTGCAACACTTGATCCAATTTTCCTGATCGTTGCGCGCTCCTAGCCAAGTAAAAAGTTCTAACACACAGGTAATTGTTTTATCCCGTCCTATGTGTTCACAGTAAAAGGATTCATGCTGGTATTTAAAAGGTAATTTTCTAGATTAGGGGCTTTCCTGAAAATAATAAAAAAAACTCCAGAAAGTGGTATATTTCGACTCTANCCCCTAAACTAGAAAATTACCATTTAAAAACCATTGGCATTAGTTTTTCAGGTACAAAAACTCTGAATTTGCCTTTTTTTGTCCAGTCTCATAGAACTACTTTATAAATTACATGGCAAGAATTTCCGTCTTTGATTTCAGACGATATCTGTGTACATTTTGGTGTTCTTTTATATCAGTAAAAGCATTGGAAAACTTTTAATTCAAAAACATTTACCTCAGTGGAAACTGAATCGGACAACTGACTAACCACAGGGGTCCCATTATCCACTGCCAAAACTAGTCTTCGCAATACATGCCTGACAGCGCATCCGCTACAGAATTATTGATCCCCTATATATGTTGCACGGTAAATTAAAAGCAAGCTAGGTGCATTAACCACCATGCCAATCTACCAGCTGGCTTTTGTGAGTTTAACAACTGGCTAAGAACCTGGTTATCCGTAAAGAAAGTAAATGGAGCATGATCTAAATAATCTGAAAACTTTTCCATCGTCCATATACAACTTAAACACTCCTTTTCATAAAAATTTTTTTCACATATAATTTAAAAACTGAGCAAGTGTTAGGAGGTAATAAATGCAAAGTATTCCTACATCTAGGACTCAACCTATTTTTTCCAGCCACTTTTATAAAATCTGCTTTGCGGTATGTGTGGCAGGGACATGATAAAACAGGAGATTTGATCAAATCCCTTAGGTAGAAGATCAATTCACGGGAAATGTTAAAATGACAAATCTGTGGGGTGATTTCCCTAAAGGAAGTAAGTGATTTGATCAAGTTCGTTAACTGTTTTAGTGAAAAGATGTTATATCTGAAGCTGGTAGCCTCATTACCTATAAAAAATTACCGGCGAGCCTTGAAATGACCATAACGCCAGTAGTGAACCTTCCTGCTTCCGTGGCTCGGCCACGGTGCGTAATTTATAGCTACGCATTGGGCGAGTCCTGACTTATTTATTTCATCTTTTCACTAAAACAGTTAAGGGACTTGATGAAATCACTTACTTTATTTAGGGAAATCATCCCACAGAGGTGTCATTTCAACATCTTCCGTGAATTGATCATCTACCTTAGGGATTTGATCAAATCTTTGGTTTTATCATCTCCCTGCGATATATACACAATGCCTCCTACTTCAAATCTCTCGGTGAACAATCTACCTCTCATACTCGTTCCAACGGCTATCCAAGTTGTTTTCACGTTCGTCTGGATCTGTGAGGTGTATGCATAGGAATTATCAAGGTCGGGTGATTCTTGCCGTATATATTTCCACGATCACCACAGTCCACCTTGGCACGCCACTGTGCCCGGTCGGGGAAGGCCCTTGGTGCCCGCTGCTATCGTCCGTCCCAGGGCCGAGGAGGCAAGGCTAACGATGATTCACGATGCGCCGAAGGTAAGCACATCCCAGCACTGTCTCACTCTCTCTTTCTTTCGCCCTGACTCTCCCGCTCGGCAGTTAGGGCTAGTCCTCGTGAAATGTGGTCACTGCTTCTTCGCTCCCTTTTTTATAACGAAAAATCTCGCCCAGCTGTGTAAGAAGCACTTACAGACCAGTGCAAAGTTACGGCGACGCAAAATACGAGCGAAAAACTGCTCAACAGCAGATACACTCACTACCATAAAAATGTTCTTACTCCGTAAAAATATTTTGTTACAATGCATATTATTATATAATGTTCACGGTTAAATAAGTAATTTTAAAAGCACTACTTTATTTCTACTTTTATACTCAGCTTGTATCATTCCGCCATATGTAAAATTTACATTGCCATGGACTAATGAGCTCATTCATGCGTCAGTTAAGTGTTAGGAACTTAAATGTGTTTCTAATACGCCATTTTGTACTCCAATTTTTATAATACAGAAAGAACACCGACACGATTTGCCATAAATTTAAACATTACGCTTTCAATAAAACGTCAGAATTTAAAACCGTCGGGGGCCGTGGTGATGTAGTGGTTAGACTACTAGTCCCACCTAGGCGAACCGGGTTCGATTCCCGGTGGGGTCGCTTCCGGATTTTCGCATGTGTGAATCGTGCCGGACGATGCCGCTGGTCGGTGGGTTTTCTCGGGATCTCCCGTTTCCCCCGCCCCTTCATTCCGGCGCTACTACATACTCGCCTTTCTTCACCCTCATCGTCTCTCTAGACCTCGATGTTAAGAGCCGACCAATTCTCTCTTCAATCACTTGAAACGGTTAATCTTAATTCCTTGCCAACTTATCTGGAAGCCTTCATACCAATGTGTACAGTTAACGGACAATACATTTTTTTCAAAGGTCGAGTTCGAAAGTGCTTACTTTACCGTGAACCGCTTATAAATAGACAAGCCCGTGGATGATATGTACATGACGCGAAAACGTACGAAACGGCCGTACGAACTAAATATGGAGTTTGAGAGGCCGAATAATAGGTGTGCGAGAGGCTGGGTGGACGACGCGCCGAAATTCACCTCGTTTGGACCGTTCGCGCAGGACAGTCAGGTTGTGCTAGGGGAAATAAAAGCGTGAAAATACCCATACACTACACCGTTGAGATTTTTTTTGTATTTTAACAAGAAAAATCCTTGGAAACCCAGTTGCCAAAAAACATTTGTAGAATTACAAACAGTTTTATTGTAAAATTTGCATAACATATGTTTGTAATATTACGAATGTTATGCTTGTATTATAACTTACATTATTGAGAAGTGGCAATTAAATATTTTTTCGTCTAGAAAAAATTGTATTGAAAATTACAGAGAATAGGAAAAAAAATATTTCAAGATATAATTCACAAAAAAAAAAAACTGCACATTGCCAGCACGAGCACTAGAACCAACATCCCTTGAGTTACTATCCCATATCCTTAACCACAAGACCAACTTGACTTTCGTTCTTAAGACTTTTTTTTTCCAGTGAGTATTCCAGTAAATACTTACTAACTAGTAGTTAAGTAATTCTGTTAAGAATAATGCATTAATTTCATTTTAAGAGTTGTGTGTAGAAATGAAACATTAACATTATCAGTTAATGAGTAATAGCGTCGAGTGTTTTAAAACTGATGTCGTTTTGTTATGATTATTTGAGTTGTGTGTTTTACGTTTTTCAAACTTGCAGTACATTTATTTTTGCACGCAAATACGCTTTACATCGCCCCTAGTTTTTGCACAAACAGCTACATACGGTGTTGCGTTGTTTGGTCAGTATAGTATAAACATTTATTTAGGTATATTACAAACATGGCTTTTGTAGTTTTACAAACTATTAATTATACAAAAGAAATTATTGTACTGTTACAAACACTTGTAAAATTTTTAAATAATTTCTCAGTAAAAATTACAAAAAATTTTTTATAGTACATGAATTGGTTCAATACGATCCCAACATACCACCAGCATAGAGAGTCAATTGACTTGTCACACAGTTACTGAAGGAACCATTAGTTTTCTTGCACACAAAATAGCGGCGTGTGGAGAATTCAATAGAGATGAGTTGAGATGTGTTGGTCAGCTCTTAACAATTTACGTCGTGAATAAATATATCGTTTGAGGTGTTGTAAGAAACAAATGTTTTGTTCGGAATTATACCAGTGTTGGCGTAATGCTCAGTTTTACATCGGGACCAACAGGAATGTGTTTATGCTTAATGTTACCGTCAGCGAGTGTTCATGAGACTGCGGATTGTAGTCTCAAGAACGAATTATACCTTCTACATGTGAGGTATAGTCTATTCGCTGTATCTTCACACTTTTGGAATCAAACCTTTGAAAAATCACACCATGTATGGCGTGTTTGGTTGTTTCCTAGGTATGTCNTTATACCTTCTACATGCGAGGTATAGTCTATTCGCTGTATCTTCACACTTTTGGAATCAAACCTTTGAAAAATCACCCCATGTATGACGTGTTTGGTTGTTTCCTGAATATGCCACGTATTACGAGATTTTTATACTAGTGTTAACATTAGAGTATTATGTTTTTTTTATAAAATTGAACTTTACTCATATTTTATTAATTAATTATAACATTCATTTATAATTAATATGAATAAAAATTGAGAGAAAATGGGTCTGTTGGTAATGTTTAGTAAGAAACAGTTCTTATGAATAATATAANTTTTATAAAATTGAACTTTACTCATATTTTATTAATTAATTATAACATTCATTTATAATTAATATGAATAAAAATTTAGAGAAAATGGGTCTGTTGGTAATGTTTAGTAAGAAACAGTTCTTATGAATAATATAATTAAACTGATTGCACACGAATGCGGTGCGTTGTCCCTTTGGTATAGTTTTCTATACTTGGTTAGGCTTTTTTTGCACTAGGCGGAGGAATATCTTGGAAGTAGAACTGTAGCAGGGCTTCAGAAAAGTTGAAAGTAACCATGGATGAACTCATTGGACATAGTTTTCTACTGTGTACAGGGAGGACCATCAAAGCCATTTCCTTGTAACCGTCCTAGATATATATAAGTATGATACACAGCCATCACATGCATGCTCTTATTTGTTAACGAGGCGCTCTTAGCAGTTAGGCCATTCCGCACCCTGGCCTCCCAGTAGGCGGGGAAGAGGGATTACGCCCTCTCAACGCAGACATGACCAGTGCTTACCGAAATTGATCAGATCCGTAGCTCCGACCTGTTCGTCAGGCCGCACCGAGCGTAGTCCCGATCTGATTTACCAGATCGCACCAAGCATGTCCTACCACAAGGCCTGAGATCCTAGCACTCAGTTTACCAAGCNCTGATTTACCAGATCGCACCAAGCATGTCCTACCACAAGGCCTGAGATCCTAGCACTCAGTTTACCAAGCGTGTGATCTGGGTGGAGCACTACCCACACCCCTGACGTCATCTCGAGGACGCCCCCGTAGCAGTGCCCTGCTCACCGCCCGGCTCCTCAATAAGAGGGGAAATCTCTCCGAGCCTCCTCCAGCATGCGGAGTCAACTGGATACGTGCTGGCAGACGACATCAATACCGTCATCTTCTTCAGAGCTCGTAATCCGCGTGCTTGCTTTCTGGTCGCTGACCATGAGATACGGTGGCACATGTATCAGGCGGAAAGATATTGCCGCTTGGCACACTTCTCCGCTACACAGAAATTTCACTTTAAAGGTAAGTTCCGCAAGTTTTTGGTGTTATTAATGGCAATATATTGCCATTGCATAAAATTTGGAATTACCTGGTCTGCTACCTAGGGTATTCTGGCTCACTGATGTACCCTAAAATTACTAAGACTTGGTTTACAAGATCAGGATCAAATCCAAGATAACATTTACATAAACAGTGCACTTAAGACTCTACTGCAATCACTGTATAATTTGAATTCATACATTTTAATGAGATAATAAATTCATAATTATAAATTTTTTAATAAACTTGATTCAATTTCTATTAATTATTTGTTTCATGTGNAATGAGATAATAAATTCATAATTATAAATTTTTTAATAAACTTGATTCAATTTCTATTAATTATTTGTTTCATGTGATAGGAATAAAGGGACTATAATAGGTTAGAAAAGTAATTCTGGTTTTACTACGCAACTTTGTTATCGCATAACTTGAAAATGAACTAAGAGGTTGACTTCTCTCCATTGCTCCGACAGAGAAGGAAATTTTGNTTAGAGTATAGGAATAAAGGGACTATAATAGGTTAGAAAAGTAATTCTGGTTTTACTACGCCACTTTGTTATCGCATAACTTGAAAATGAACTAAGAGGTTGACTTCTCTCCATTGCTCCGACAGAGAAGGAACTTTTGGCGTTTCTTTTTAGTCCGACGAGCACGTATTTTCAATACCTTTTGAATATCAGTCTGCTGCGTGCTGTGTAATTTATTTTATTTTTTTACTTATTTGCTCTCCTTGCGTTACTTAGTATGTCTGTGTAGCTTTATATTGGTTGTGTTATCCTCTCGAAGTTTCATTACATTCTCAAATGTATTTTTAATATTTTAATTATCTGGTTTGAATTTTATTTAAGGCGGTCAAATATTACACAATATATTTTTTTTATTTACGGGAAACATTGTTCATTCTGTGGACATTGCAAATTATTTTATTTTCACCAGATAAAAAATGTCATTCATTCATTTTGCACAATCACATGCCAGCATAATATTCTTTACTGTTTTTAACGCACAATATAAACCGATAGTTTTAGAAAAAAGTTCTTTAATGCACTTAACAAACTTGTTTTACAAAAATTCAGAGATAGGCATATAACAAATAAATAAAAAATTAGATTTAGTCAAGGATTTTTGAACATAAAGTAAAGTCATATCTCGTGGCTTCTATATGTAAATCATCTCATTTCTGTAGGTGAGATTTTTTCGTTTATATTTGTTTTAAAAGATAGTAAAATTGGGTTTTTTTTTAAATTTTATAAAGCGAAAACTATATATTTTTTTATTTGCTGGAAACGACTAAACACGGTCAAATATTTATTGCTTTGGCAGTGCTTGCTGCAAAAATTAAGTCACAAATTGTTTTTGTGTTTCAAAGTAATATTGTATTTTTGTCCTTGGAATGTTGCAGCAAACCGGGCTGAAGAGGCAGTTTGTAGAAGGCGGTAGTCACCTGACAGGCTGTCCTCGTGCACTCTGGGCCTTGCAACGTTCAAATGAAATTACATCGTATTCTCGTTGCGTACGGTTCGTTTATCTGGACTGAAGTTGCGGGTACAGGTATTGCTATATGAAGTCGTCGATTACCAAATTGTTTGAGACTGTTAATGGTTTCGTTTCTTATCTCTATCTTCTGAATATAAGTGATTTTGTTCATAAAACTTGGTTCCATGCTATATTCGTGTTTGGTGGTTGGCCTGGCGCATTCTGTTGGCCATTTAAGTAAAACTAAGTACAGCACGAGTCAATATAAACGGAGTTTAATAGGGGCTTCGTCTTGGGCGAATGTGTGGAGTGGAGAGATTTGGACGGTTCTTAACATTGGGGTATTTAAAGGCACGGCCATCATACCAGCATGACCTCGTTTGTCCTACACAACACAGCAATCCTCTTACCTTCATAAGCATTAGTGAATCTTTCATTTTTATGCTTATTTAAAAAAGGAAACGCATTGCTAAGAAATAATTTAAAGAAGCGCTTCCTGAGGGCTGTAAATTTTAATGAGATTTAAATTTTAATTAGTTAACTACTGCCGTTGTTATGCCAAGCTCTTCTGGAATCGTGGGGGAAAATAATGTAATTCTCAAGCAATTTCGAGTTCAGCCCAAAATATCCCAATATACGTTCGTCTGGCCTGTCGATAAAATGAAAATTTTTGAAATGCGCAGTTTATATGTACTTTAGTATAACGCTATTTACTCAGGAAACAGTATAATTTGACCTAATTGAAACAAAATGATTATATGACCTCACTACTGACATATTAGGCACTGAGCAAAACATTTTGGGTTCAAAATATCTAATTTTAGCTTAGCAATAATACAATACCTGTTTTTTTTCTGTATTTTATTATGAAACATACTTTTTAGCTGCAGTGAACTCAAATCTGCTACCACGTCAGTGGTTATTAATGCTCCATTAACATATATTTAACACAAAACATTTTGGATGCCGTACACTCTAAGACCGATTCAGTGATACCAATCAGTGATGAAAAATTTCCCGAAATTCGGGTGATAAGCTTTTACCGACTGATGAAGCAAGCAAATTAATTGGAAACAAGTGACGTATGGTAGTGGAATTATCGGCTTTTCGTGGGAATCGCACATAAATCAGTGAAATTAAATCATCATATGAATAAGTTATCTGACACTGGTTTCCAGCGGTGTCGTTTTCACTGGTTTCCACTGATTTGGCTCAATTTCCACTATTTCAATTTTGAAGTGTAAGTTATATAAATAATAAGCACACCTTTTCAAGCCGTAAAGTGTAAAGACAGTTTCACAATGATGCGTTTACGTATTTCCGTAGATAAAAAAATTCTTCTTAAACATCGCACTAGCCAGTTTCAAATCAGTGGCGTGTGGTGAAGTGTTGCAAGGTAAGGTGATGCTTGCTCACTGCTGTACATTATTGGGGCACGCAGCAAGAGCCAGTAACCACCATGATGCCTAGGGCAACTGAATGCATTCCGACCACTCACAAGCGAGCAGCAAGGGACCCATTACACACGTCCTGTGACGTCAGCTGCCGAGCTACACTATAGTGGCGGAAGCAACAGGGTATAGCACACAGCTAACGCCAGCTTACCTTGCAACAGTTAACCACACGCCACTGTTTCAAACGCCAGTGTTAAGTAAAAAAAGATATTGGAAAAGTAATATTAATAAATAAGACACTAAGGAAGAACAACCGCGAAGTGAGAAGGAACTATGCAAATGAGAGTGCGCAAGAACTGTTCGACGCCATTTCCCCCCATTTCCCAGCACGGTGCCGGGTGTAGCTCACGCCGCCACAGCCGAAGTAAAAAGTTAATTGGCGGGAACGGCAACAATTTCGCTCGAGTTTCGCTGTTTCCAGGAGGATAAAGCGGTACTGCGCAGGCGTAATCCGGCGGGGTTCTCTGCCGGGCGCCGTGATTTCTCGAGGGCGCGATTGTGGCGCCACATACCTGCCTGACTTAACTTTGGCGGCCGGTGACCGCACTATACTCGCTGCAGACGTGGTGCGTTATGGTAAGATTTACTACTCATGTTAGCGACAAAATGAGTTTACTTATGGAAGAGTTTGCCATAAGGAAAATTTCCGCCGCTAGGTGCGCAATGTTCCAAAGAGGTAAATTATAATTTAAATTGTAATTTACGCGAATAATTAAAGGAGAGAGATTTTACTTAGTTACAAAGTTATTTTATATTTGATTTATGATCATTACAATTATTTCGTTTTTTAAAGTATAAAATAGAGAAAATCCGGTACACATGCGACACTAGCGCTCACCTAGTGTAGTATTAACCTTAGTTATGGGTACGGGCCTGCGAAATTCACGTTATTTTGTAGCTGCAGACTGAGGCCGCGTATCAATTCAAACAAGAGGCCGCGGTAGTGTAGTGGTCAGATTACTCGCCTCCCACCAAGACGAACCTCGGGTTCGATTCCCGGCGGGGTCGCCCCCGTATTATCGCCATGTGGTAATCGTACCGGACGATTCCGCTGGTTGGCGGGTTTCTCGGGGATATCCCCTTTCCCCATCTCCTTGCATTCCGGCGCAGCTCCATACTCGCCTCGCTTGCTCTCAAGACTCCTATGTTAAGAGCCGCCCAAATCTTTCCACCCCACTCCACTCAATTTAAACTACGCTTTTTCGAAAGAGCACTCTTTCGCACAACCTGGCGAGAACACTGCTTCGCTCTCTCTCTCTTTCTCTCTCTGTGAAATTAAGACAGCCGCGCTCTCTGACATATTAAGACAGCCGCGCTCTCTGACATCACACAGACATCTGATGTCAAATGCCGCGAAATCGTTCTAAGCTAAAATCGCTGCCATAGTTTAGCTATGGGAACTACTTTATATATGTTAAATAATTTTCCCAATCAAAAATAATTATACCACTAACTGAATAACTATTACGGAATGAAATACTATTACTTTTGTTTTAAAATATTTCTCTCATATTATAGCAATTGAATGTGCACGCTATGCAAAAGCAACAAAAACAGTATAATAAAACCTATAAACTATTCAGAAATTATTTGATATTGGCCTACGTAATACGTAAGTTATTTCGATGACTAAGACAGTTACAGTTATGAACATATTGGTTTCGGCGACCTGGTTTTGGCTCAGGATACCACTATAACCTCATTGAAACGCTGAAACTCTCTAAAAAGTATGACGCGTGGTCAGAGTGTGCAAGAGAGCGAGCGCCAGCTAGAGCACAACTTTGTGCTCTCTACGCTCTCGCTCTTTCGCGCTCTCTACGACGAATTGAGACGACCAAAGAACGATCTCTGTGACGTTATTAAGACGTGTTTGCGAAAGAGAGAGAGAGAGAGAGAGAACGAGAGAGAGAACGAGAACGAGAGAACGCTCTCAGGGCCAACTGAGACACGGTCTAATCTCCAAGATGCTGAATCTACGTTTGATTTCCTGCATTGTCCGGCAACTTGTATGGGACGCCATAACCCCGTATTTAACTAACAGCAAAGGCTCAATGGTTAAGCATCCAACGTCCAGTAAAACGGCCACACAGGTAAATTATGCCGTGTAGTTGGCAGCAGCTAATGCCATAACGGACTGTGCTTCAGTAGGAACAGTGCAGTGAAGTCTAGCGTATATACAGGTTGATCATGGTCAACTGGACACTTTTGAAAGCCCGCTTAGAGTGAGTGAAGAGAGTTCGGTGACTCTTAAGAGCGAGGTGTTGAGAGCCGATGAGGGCGAATGAGGCGAGTATGGAGCAGTACCGAAATAAAAGGGCGGGGAAACGGGAAATCCCCGAGAAAACCCGCCAACCAGCGGCATCGTCCGGCACGATTCCCACATGCAAAAATCCACGAGTGACCCGGCCGGGGATTGAACCCGGTTCGCTATGGTGGGAGGCGAGCAGGCTAACCGGAGCAGGAACCAGTAACCACCGTGCAGCCTATGGAAACTGAATGCATTCCGACCACTCACAAGCGAGCAGCAAGGGACCAATTGTCCTGTAGCGTCAGCTGCCGAGCTACGTTTTAGTGGTGGAAGTGAAAACTAGCAAGCAACAGGGTACAGCACACAGCTAACGCCAGCTTNGCTGCCGAGCTACGTTTTAGTGGTGGAAGTGAAAACTAGCAAGCAACAGGGTACAGCACACAGCTAACGCCAGCTTACCTTGCAACAGTTCACCACACGTCGTTGTTACGAACGGTTCAGATTATTGTAGCAGAACAGAAATCATAGAGTTCNACCTTGCAACAGTTCACCACACGTCGTTGTTACGAACGGTTCAGATTATTGTAGCAGAACAGAAATCATAGAGTTCATTGGTTGGAATAACGAAAAAATGCTACGTCAGATTAAGTATAGCATGAATCAAAAAATTTCTTATTTGCAACACCTGCACCTCAATCCAAAAATTATATCGGACCTGAGTGTGTTAACTAATTTTGACGAAGTAAAGTTCATTGACAATATATTGGAATGCTGTAACTATCATACACAGCATAATTGATCAAATAATATTAAATATTGTATTACATTTAAAAATTGCTAGCTCTTAGTGAAAAATTAGGGATGTAAAGCACAAAATCAGTAAATATGCGAAAATAATTTCTTTAAAATCAACACATTAATATTGCAACTCTACGATAGTTAAATTTATATATCTCAAATAAAAACGACATTTTAACAAAATAAATTGAGTTTGATTAAAATTAAAATAATTTTAATTTCGTTATTTTAGAGTTTTAAATAATCGAATTGTATAAATTTTAAAACATCTTAACGTATGTATTGATACTGTGATTTATTTACGATGTTATTGGAAAATAGTCAATAATTCATTATTCGAAAACTTTACATTGCATAAACCATNACTGTGATTTATTTACGATGTTATTGGAAAATAGTCAATAATTCATTATTCGAAAACTTTACATTGCATAAACCAATGTTGTATGGGATGGCTTTGTGAATACAAATACAGTCAGTAAATGAAAAAATCTAAATATATATTAAGTTATTCAAATTAAGTTCTTGATTTATGTTTCGGGAATTAGCGAGCTTCCAGACCTTCACATAGCCCTTAATGACTGGTTTACGTGCACGTCGAACCGACGTAGCGGAAAGCTGAACAGCTCATCAGAACTCGTTCTTGCTTTTGGAACGAGCCATGCCGAAATTTCCGCTCGTGGAAAGAGCAGATTAACTGATATTTCCCGAAAGTTCACTGTTTCACATGTTCTGTACCAACAATTCCATGGATTATTTATTGGCCTCACTAGTTGTCATACAAGTCTAATTGTAAGCAGTTGAGTATCAAAATTTAAAAAAAAGTGGTATTTTCAATGTTAATATTTTTCTACAAAAAAGAGATTCGATATTTTCTTGCCAACTTATAAATTTGGTTATTGAAACATAAATGTGGTCGTAGAAAAGTGTCACAGAAAGTAAAAATCGCTGTTGGTAGCCCTGTTTACGTTATTTATTCGTCTGTAAAACAGTGTTTTAAACTAAAAAGATAATGCAATATCTTTTCCGAACAGGTTACTCTATTAAAACCCTAGTGTCACCGCTTAAGTTTTTGACAAAATATTGCTATTTTACATTGCCATCGCAATGCTTCCTTAAGGCCGAGAGTAACCTTGAGGCGTTAAAAAATATATTACTAAGGAAACCCCTTAACGTATATTGACGTAATAGTCTAGGATGGTAAAATAAGCGTTTTTAGCCCTAATGAAATACTTAAATTTAAATGTTTATTTTAATCAATATATCACATAAATTAAGTTTTAGTATGAAACAACAGGTAGCACTAAACTGTAAACAGTTTTAATGCGTATAAAAATCAAATAATAGTTTTAAATCACCCAATAAAAATTCGTATGGAATTTGAGTTACTGAGAGTAGAGCAAATAGATCGGCATCGTCAAATTTGTTGTCAACCATCGACTCCAGCATACTGGTATTGAAAGTAACGAACGAACTAGAGTGGTCGTAAACAGAGCTTCCAATCAAACATCAGGCCGTTAACGCAGAGAATCCGCTTACTGGTGAGCAGGCAGAGGTTGTGTCCACTCTGTCTGCTCGACGTGATCGGCATAAATATGAACCAGGCGTAATCAGCTGGCTTCGTGATTTCCCCTGACTGCTGTGAACCCACCTTCCTGCTCAGTACGCTGCTATGCTTATCTAGCAACTTTGTAAGGCTTGACTGTGATCTACGACCTTATGCATAGGTGGCTTCAAAACTTCGAGTGCTCCCGACGTAATAACACGTCGTCTTAATTTAACTAAGTCGTATGGAGTTTGTCGAGATATATCGACATCCGCATACTTTACAGACACGGGCGAGGAAACGTCACTTCACCTGCACTTTACATAAGGTTCCATGAAAAATAGTACTACGTCAATAAAACCCGAACTGTAAATTACTGAAATTAACAAGATGGATTGTGCACTATTTTACATAGGTACGAAGAATTATTTGGGACACTTTAAACTTTGCATTATATTGGCAGAGAACCAGCCAGTAATGAAAGTTTAGTGCACGGACCTGTAGGACGGTTGTATATGGGAATATATATAACAGCATAACCGATGGTGATGCAGTCGTGTCTATAGGAGACTCGCTAATAGCTTGTATCGATTGTCAGTAACTCTGTACCGCACTCAAGTGTTAAAACGCACTTCAGCCTTTCCGCATTTTCTGCTTAACTCCGTACTTATATAAAGTAACGTTCCCCTTACACAATATAAATTGTTTGTACTTATTGCAAACGATAACTAGTTGCCAAAGATTTTCTTAGCTCAACAGCTGAAATATTGTATCTCTGCAACACATTCATTGTTTTGGGAAACATACGAAATTGTGTATGTAGTTCAATATTTATAATGAACTTCAAGTGTAGAACCCTTGTATGTTAAAATTCAGCATTAGTTTTACATATTCCACACTAAAGTTTTGCGAAACTAATATTCTTACTCATTTGTAGTGTTACAAGAATATCTTTAGCAACTATGTAGTTTGCAAAGAATACCCTGTACAAACACAAACCATTTTTACAGTTATACGTTTGTTGCACGGAGTAGTAAAGTACACAGAGCTAAAATTACATGGCGGTGCCTTTGATGTTGACTACCCGCTCTCTGATTGGCTGACGCGGGGTTCTGGGAAAGAGCATTATGTCTCATTAGCTACCGCGTGCTGCGAACAATCCCTCATTGGCAAGGCAGCCAGCTGGCGAAGAAGTTACCCGGCGCTGATCCGCGCCATTTTGGTAGTGTGTATGACTGGATTTCGCAATTTTAGTTGCTTAACCGGTTTGGTATTAATTGCTCTGCTGTTGCGGCCAGAGGAAGTTAGTACCCAGAAACGAAATGTGCCAGTGGCGGATGTAGAAACTCATCATAGAAGACGGATTTACTTGAGTGATGGGGCACTGTAAATTATAATCAAGCCCCACGATTACCAGTAAGCATTACGTTTTAATGCTACATATAAATTTCTATACCTAGTGGATAGTACAACTGAATCGTTTTCAAAATTTCCTTTTACTGTATCAAGGTTAAGTATTAATACTGCATCGCAGAGTACTTAAGTATACTGAGGTGAAATAGCCGTTTCTCTCGCGAAATTCAGCCAGCAAAATGGCGTCGCTGTCCAGTGACATGTCTAAACGCCGTTCACCAATCAGCGCCCGGTATTTAACTTGTTTGCCGGCAACCCAGCCAATAGGTACATTTTAGCAGTTCGCGGTAGCCAAACAGACACAAGGCCCGTTCCTGGAGTTTTGCGAAGCCAATCAGTGAAGAGGAACGCCCACATAAAATTAACCGGCACGTCATTTCGTTTCTGTGTGTTTATGTTGTCTGTGACTCCACTATCGTCAACGTATTTGCTTCAAGAATAATATTTAGAGTTAGTGATTTTTCGCGAAAAATTTGAGTATACAAGCAGCCAACAGCAGTTTGTGTATTGCCATTGGTTGCTGTTTGCTTGAGAAGGCGTTTTCATATTTTACCGGACCACTCAGAGTTCGGCAAAATTGGCACGGCTCTTACGTGATTCGTGTGCAGACAGTTAACACGCGTCAAAAATAATTCAGCCAATCAAGATAGGTAAACGACCCTACAGTGTTTTTAAATATAACTTGTCTCGAAATCTTTTCGCAAAATTTCACTACCTCTAATGATATTTTACCCAGTGTAAAATGAAAATAAAGGGATGGGTTCAAGTCCTTTTAGCTCTCCCCTCCCCCCTCCCTTTTGGATCCACCACTGATGGTCTAGGTTTAGTTTATGCGAACATGCGCACATGCCAGCAAACCTAACTATGGCTATTGCACATGCGCGTGTGAAAATGGCCCTTTTTTTATACATCTGATAGCTTATGTTAGCATAAAAACGCTTATTAAACTAGTGCTGTAGATAATGTTAAGCTAGGTTAGTTTAATCAAGGACTGTATTATTCTTAAGTGGACTGGTAAAATGTTCCGGAGGCCAGGCTGGAGGAGGCGGGGCGTAAAGTTAAATTAATTTCTTAAAAAATATGTTATAAAAAGACGAATTTTAAATTTTATTTTTTTTTTTGCCCATGTGAGCTAGTTTTTCCCTCTACGAAATCTAGTAGCAAATGTAAAAACTAACTACAATAGCGGTAATAATTTTTTTCCACCTGATTGTGCGCAGGTCGGCGAGTTCACAGGTTTCATTGTTTTATTTTCGTTATCATAAGTATGTTTTAATGTTAGTGTTTATTCAACTTCGTTAGTGTTGGCTTTCGTGACTTGTGTGCGAGAACAGACATAATTTGCAAGTTGAAAAGTTTTAAGAAGTTACGTATTGCCGAGTTCCAGAAGCGTGCAGTTAAATATTTAGAATGATGAATTTAAAGTATTAAAAAATGGCGTCCAAAATTATATTTATACTTGGCCAGAGCGTCAGTCGTCTATACGGTTTTTCACGGTTTCTTCACACTTTTAAATCAAACCTTTGAAAAATCACCCCATGTGTGACGTGTCTGCTAGTTTCTTAAATTATGTCATGTATCACAACCGTTTTATACTTGTGTTAATATAAAAATACCTTTCGTTTATTAATTTAAAATTTACTGATATTTTACGAGGGAGAATATATGTGTGTGTAACGCCTAGTAATAAAATAGTTGTTATGCAAAACTAGTAATAAAATAGTTCTAATGCAAAATATTATTACACTGAGTGCGCACGAATGCGGCGCGCTGTCACTTTGGTACAATTTCCAAGACTTGGTTTTAGCTTTTCTTGCACAAGGCGGAGGAATATCTTGGAAATACATCTTTAGCAGGGATTCAGAAAAGTTGGAAGTAATTGGAAGAGACACGGAAATTTCGCGGATTCATCTCAGGACAAGTTAAACTGCATTCACGCGTGCTTGGTCTTCCAATCGGACCATAGTTTGTAAGACACGCCCCGAACGACTTTCAACCAAATAATGAACCTGCAATGGAAATATGAACCAAATCCCGTGTAACCTGGTCTGGGGCCAATGTGGAGCAACAGCCAATGAACTAGTAACTGATGCTTGAATGAACAAATAATTGTGGAGTCTAGCTTGTTGCAGAGTCTATCCGCGAAATTTCCGGGTGTCTAGTAATGGATAACAGACTATAAGCCCGAAGCTTAGTTTAGGAGGTCGTGTTGGGTTGGGATGTTATGTTGAAAAAATAATGGGCGTAAACGAGCATGCGCAGTTAATACGGCCGCTTTCGTAGTCGCCACGGCCATGTGGCTACTACCAAGCACGTTGTCATAAGAAGAGGTATATTTCAAGACCTGTTTTCAGGAATATTGGTTCTTTCGATTGTGATGTTGCTAAATATGATAATGTTTTCGTCAAGCAAGTTACTACAGCGGAGGAGAGCTTCATGCTTCTGAGTTTCATGTACAGATTCGCTTTACGAGGAATGACTGCACACAATGGATCTAGGATTCTGGAGATTGGCTTTTTCAGGCATCCACACAACAGTACTGTGACTAATTTTAATTATCTTATTCAAATAGATTCAAGAAACATTATATGTTGGAAGACTTTTGCTATAAAGATACTATTGTTCCCATGTAATTGGTGTGTCCAAACGCACTGAAGATTTTCGCGATATTACGGACAAGCCTCGTTTGCGTGGGTATGAAATTTATCCCCGCATATTCACTATTCTAACTGACGTGGACCGATCTTCACCCGTCGCACAGTCTTCGATTTGACCAACCTAGCTAGACAAAACGTATAAAAACTTACGACCAAACTAATTTAAAATAATGCCTAAAACAGCTTAAATAATGTTCCAAGAAACGAATCCTACCCTTGTAATAGCGATAACATACAATAGGAACCCACCCGAACCCTTTTTTGCCAAAGCAGGTAGAAACTGTTCGCAGTTCGACTGTGATCGTCATTGTGTTTGTACGTGTTGTGTGATGAAGTGTTGGATATTTAACGTTTATGCAGTGATGGAATCGTATTCTACAGGTATTTAATATTTTATTTATGTATTAATAATAAGTAACTACAAATGAATTCTAAAGTAAGAAGATAACAACTAAGCTTGAGAAAATTCGGCCAAAATTCACAAGTTGTCCGACTTAGCAATGTTATTTTTTTTAGTCAAGTGTAGTCAAGGATTAACTTTTGCGTTTTTCTTATCCTTAACTATTTTTACTTATAAAAATACCCATTCGTTGCGATTTTATGCCATTGTTTAGATTCTGTACATTTTGTCGATAGATACGTGGCCCAAGCGGAAATAATTTTTTTTGATGTGTGGGGTTCTACTTACCCGAAGAAACGATTATAAACAATAGTTGACTTCTTGAAATCTTTCTTTATCAATCAAACCTTCGATGAACACCAAGAGAAGCAAATAAAAGCCCTTGCGAAAAGAGAAGGTGAAAAAATTCTGTTTAAATGGGTTCAGAAACAAAGACGTCAAAATTTATTCTCTAGGCAATACAAAGATTGGCTCGAAGAAGAAATCGTCGTTGAAGTGAAGCAGCTTTCATATAATGAAAAATGTCACACCTGGATCTAGTGGAATAGGTCGTCCAAAGAAGTCATTTAAGGAAAGTTCACAAAAAACTAAATTAAGAAAAGTGAAGAGTTTACTGAAGTATTTTGATTCTGAAGAAATAACGTTTGCTGCTGAAGTGAGTGAACGAGCCATAGGTAAATGAGACGCTGCTAATCTGATAAAATAAATTTCTGCGGCTTCACCAAAACGCGCCACACGTTACGTAAAAGCAAAAAATGCTATAGATGCGGGACCGAAAGTGCGACCTATTACTCCTGATGAAGCATTGGCATATTTTTTTAACAACAATTTTACTGTCGATCAATACAAAAACANTTTACTCCTGATGAAGCATTGGCATATTTTTTTAACAACAATTTTACTGTCGATCAATACAAAAACAATCAACAAGAGGCTAGAGACAGAGGCTGCAACTTATACCCTTCATACGATCAATTACATAAGGCTAAGCAAAAGTGTTACCCTGCCGTGGAAAACANAACTTATACCCTTCATACGATCAATTACATAAGGCTAAGCAAAAGTGTTACCCTGCCGTGGAAAACATTACAGTAACTGACATATCTGCTGAGGTTAATCTTCAGGCTCTTGTAGATCACACAGCTACAAGACTATGCCAAGATGTGCTTGGAGACGTCCTGACAAGTCTCAACAACACTCGGATTTACAAATGGGGGTGTGATGGCTCATCTGGTCACAGTATATACAAGCAAGCATTTGCAAACTCNACAACACTCGGATTTACAAATGGGGGTGTGATGGCTCATCTGGTCACAGTATATACAAGCAAGCATTTGCAAACTCGGAATGCACTGATGAATACATCAAATAACATAGCAAGCATGGTTATGCTTAATAACCTCGATTGTGCGAAATGATATGGCAAAATCCCCGCCCATCTTCGCTACGATTCTGCCGTGTTATTAAATGTATATACAAAAAAAAAACAACATCGCTGATGAAAGAAGAATGTGAAAATATGGAAAAACAAATTGAATTACTGTTGCCTACGAAAATCACGAAATTAAACAAAGATGTCACCATTAGACATCAATTCATTTTGACAATGATAGATGGAGAAATATGCAACGTGTTAGCAGACAATAAATCCACACAAAAATGCTACATTTGTAAAGCTAGTGGAAAATCATTAAATTTAGTTGAGCGATCTGCTGAGAATGTCGTGGACCCAAACATGTATAAGTTTGGTATCTCTAGCCTGCATGCATACATAAGGACTATGGAATGCCTTCTCAAAATTGCCTTTCGCCTAGATATTAAAGAATGGCAAGTAAGAGGCACAGAGAAAAAATTAATGATGAGGAACAAAAAAGAAGAAATTGTAAATCAATTTAAGGTTGTGGGTCTCATTATAGACAAAGTAAGACCAGGAATGGGAACTAGCAACGATAGAAATACTGCTAGGCGCTTAGTTCCCAAACAACAGCTAATATTACTGGTTTAGACGAAAAACTAATCTTTAGATTAAGCATCATTTTGCGAACCATTGCAACAGGTCTAGAAATAGATGCAACGAAATTTAGATTTAATTGTGAAGAGACCAGAGTCTAGTATTTGAATTTGTATGGATGGTACATCATGCCTCCAACCCTGCACAGTAGTCTTGTTCATGGTTACATAATTGTACAATAATCTATCATACCAATAGGCCAGATGTCCGAAGAGGCCGCAGAAGCAAAAAATAAAGAAATCCGGAAAGTAATATTGGGTCTCGCATACAAAAGTTCACGAGCAAGATCAAATTTAGATTTAATCAAATATATGATGATCTCTTCTGACCCATTTATAACGTTACTAAGAAAATCACCCAAAAAAAAAAAAAAACTGAGCGAATACAACAAAGAAACATATTCCTTACTAAAATAGAAAATAAACATTATGTATATACAAAGTTATGTTTTTTTAGGTTAATNAACAAAGAAACATATTCCTTACTAAAATAGAAAATAAACATTATGTATATACAAAGTTATGTTTTTTTAGGTTAATCGCCAAATAAATGGATGTAGTACAGTGAATGTCAATTTATTATACTATTTAAACCATTTTAGAATCAGGACCCGTAACAGGACTTTTGTCCCTCTAGATAGGTCAAATCGAATACTGTGCGTCGGCAGGAAACACATAAATAGCACGAACCATGCTTAGTCTAACCACAAACCAACCTGGACAAACAAATATATACTTTCAACCCTTTTAGTAAAATTAAAGCTAATTTAATTAGTGGACAAATGTATTGTTACGCGGTACAGACTCCTGGGCGCGGGCTTGCCGGGTTATGGGTGGTCCGGCATTAAAATCGGGGAAAAAAAGGGTGGCGGGGTGATCTGCGTCGACCCTCTCCATCTCCCAGGAAGACTGCTTGTTGTATTCTTCTGTGATTGTATTTGCTTAATGTACGTATCGTTGCTACAGCAGATCACTGTGTTCCTACTACAAAACAGATAGTTTTTTTTTTAACAGAACAACTTTAACAATATTTGTATTGTTCCCAAAACTGAAAGTATTGTAATAACCTAACAGAATATTGTGTCGCGAGTAGGACTACTAAACAGTTCTGTAATAGCGTTTGACGGTAGCAGCAACAGCATACNTAACAGAATATTGTGTCGCGAGTAGGACTACTAAACAGTTCTGTAATAGCGTTTGACGGTAGCAGCAACAGCATACTCTGTAAGGTTATTACAATCATAATTGTTATTGGAACAACCCAAATACTGTTGAAGTTGTTATGTTGATTCTGCCAAATTTTGGTAGAGTTGGTAATGTGACAATTATGGGTACGTAGTTCAGTTTTTATGTCTGTACTGAAGTGTAAAGTCAACAGCCAGTTTGCTATAGACGTACTTTTAGAATTTCCATGTTTGAAAACATAAATAAGCAAGGAAAACCAGGGAATCAATATGGAGGGTGAACTTGCACTTAATATCGATACTCTTTGGCAAAACAACGGCCGCGCGTGAACACGACCAATATTTAACCAACAGTTTTTTGAGGGGGCTACCTTGGTATCAAAACATTTTCCTGAAAAATGCATTAAGTTCTTTAATATATATAAAAAACCTATAATTATAAAAAACCTATAATTATAAAAAACCTATAATTATAAAAAAAGTATAATTGTAAAAATAAAATATGTCGCTTCGTGTTTCTGCAGCCTGTAGTCTTGTGAAATGCGGCTGCCATTCATGTTTACTATCAAGACGAAGCGTCAGATAGGAAGCCGTTGCAGATATCCTGGCTTACTGCACCCCACCCGCGTTAGTCTTAGTACATTTCTGATTAGGTATTGTCAACATACCTATTTTTTGTTTCATTCATAATAATTATAATATAAATATTTTAATTTGTGAATAAATTTTAAGTTAAAGTAAGTTTTAACCAAAAAGAAGATACTTTTATGTTAACAGAAGCCCAAAATGTCCTCAACANAAATTTTAAGTTAAAGTAAGTTTTAACCAAAAAGAAGATACTTTTATGTTAACAGAAGCCCAAAATGTCCTCAACAGTATTTTCCTGTTTACAAACTTTATTTATATACTCTATATATAAGATAGAGATGTGAAACTGGTGCCAAAATGTTGGAAAACTAACCAATATTTTTGTTGGGGGTTTCATTAACGTGGCTGCAGTGTAGAAGTTACAGTGTCCAGGAAACCGGACATGTTCACAAATCAAGAAAACGCTCACTGTGTCCTCTGGTACCACGAGACCCGGTCACCGATAACAGTGCAGGAGAACTTTCGGACAACGTATGGAATGATGCCGCCCGATATCAAGAGCATTAAGTCGTTCAAGAACACAGGATCTGTTGCTGACTTACCTAGGACTGGCCGACCATCATCCTCAGCTGAAAGAGTGGAAGCAGTGAGACAGTATTTTGTGTGAAGTCCCATGGAATCAGTGCGTAGCGCCTCACGTGAATTACAGATGCCAAAAAGTTATCTTCATTACACAAACGTGTATTGTTTCGTGCATACAAAGTGTAAATTGTTCATGCTTTGTTGTCAAATGACTCCATGAGTTGGTATGACTGCAGTCGAAACGTTATCACTTATTGAGGGCGATACTGGCTATCTCAAACGTGTTGCTTTTTGTGACGAGGGACCCTTTTTTTTGTCAGTGGTGTAGTGAACTGGCATAACGTGCGTGTTTCTGGTTCAGTCCCCCCTGGTGAGGTGTCTAGAGTGTACCAGAGACAGCCCATAGGTGAATGTTTGGTGCGCGCTTTTGCATGGCAATATTATCGGACCATTCTTTCCAGCTGAGCGCAACATCACATATCCAGTGTATCTGGACATGTTGCAATTGTTTGCTGTTCCTCAGTTACTTGAGTATCACCCCGATGTCATTTTTCAACAAGGCGGTGCACCGCCTCATTGGGGGTTGGACACACTGATCTTTTTTCCTGATTTGTGAACATGTCCGGTTTCCTGGACACTGCATCTGCTACACTACAACAATGTTACTGCAACGTGCAACAAAAAAACCTGGTTCGTTTGCCAACATTTTGACGCCAGTTCCACATCTCTATCTTACATATAACGGATATAAAAAAAAGTTTGTAATCAGGTAAAAAATTTTCGTACACTCAGTATAAAACGCTTGTGATACATGCTATACTTACGAAACAACCAAACATGTGATACGTGGGGTGATTTTTCAAAGGTTTGATACAAAAAATTGTGAAGATACTGCGAACAGACTTACAGTGCGGAAGCTGCGATGAGAAATAGCACGTCNAGGTTTGATACAAAAAATTGTGAAGATACTGCGAACAGACTTACAGTGCGGAAGCTGCGATGAGAAATAGCACGTTTTTTATAATGTAATTTGAAATACAGAATAATCGCTGTTGCCATTGAAGTTGCTCTTCACAAGGCAATAGTGCCAACTGTTTAAGTTTTTAGAGAATTGCGTGTAATGTGTGCCGGTAATAAGATTATGTAACACATTAATGCACACACTTGCTGGTTGAAGGCTGATTGAGTACTTTTTAAATCAGCATTTGAAGAAGTCCCTGCTCCTAGCTGCATTTACCTTCGTGTAGCAACAGAGCTACTTTCAATGGAGTACTGGACACGCAGAACTCATTAAAAAGCTGGTATGCATTCTACAAAAATGGTAGAAAAATACAATTAATGTTGCATATGAATGAAGGATGCATTGTTTTTGTGACGCTGTAAAACATTTTGCTCTTATTTAAANCCCCGGTACTATTTTCATCAAGCAAGATCATCATAATAATCTCTTTGGCCAACCAAAATATCAGGATGGTAAACCTAGAAAATTTGCTTTTGTAAACATTATTTTCGGTATTTACATGACAACGCCAAGCGCCACGCTTGCCGCTGAGGTCCGAGAAATGCTCGATGAGTGGAGAAAAAGAGAAGGATGGGCGACTTTTGGCGCCAAGTGGCACACACTTCTACCTTGTAGAAAGTCGACTAATAATGTAAAACACTTTTCAAGGAAACGCCAGACGTCTTGCGGTCGTACGACGCTACGGCACTTCTTAAGTGTGTGTGTGAGATAAATCGTTGTGGTGTTACCGGTTTTTAAGCCATGAAATGTACCATGAATTCATTATCGAAATTTGTTATGTGTAAAGGCATAGTATATAAAGATGACTGAATAACTATCTATAATGTTAGTGGAGTGATTTTATTTGTTTATCAAGTGGAATAAAAGGGAATGAATTGTTGATTGCCGTCTGTGATTGACTGCGGAAGCGACAGCAGTGCAAGAAGTCAAACTGTAAATGTCTCTAAAATATAACAGAATTGTGTTCTATGCCCTAACAGTCATATTTCGAAATAAATATTTCAAACGTAAGTAATGGTAAAACGTATATAAATCCAAAGTGACACCCAACTCTTTCCCCATTAAGAGACTTTATCACTGATGATAAAATTGTGCCTTATGTTTTCGTCTACTTAGGTGAAGTTGGGCATAACACTTCAAGCACGAAAAGTCTGTAACCGCCAATCGAGATAAAACATACCAGTTCCTTGTGAAAATATATTTTTAATTTCTATATATAAATATTTATTTTAAACTTAAATGGCAGTTTTTGGCGAGTTGCATTCAATTGTACGAAATTCCGGTCCAACTACCCTTTAAAACCAATGTTCTACTCGTTTTAAAAAAAAGTGTTATTTCACTTAATCCTATATATACTGCTATCGTTGTAAGTTTCTAAAACAAACAGTTTTAACGAAGATGCTCACATTTCACTGGACGAGTAATGAAACGTGGAGAAATGTGATAGCGGGCTAGAGAAAGAGCGAGTGAGACAGACGTGTTGGTATAGTTGAAAATAATATTCGCTGTGGCTAGCAAATCTTTTAGAGGTCTTCGAAAGTGGAAATCGTGCCGGATGATGCCGCTGATCGGCGGGTTTTCTCGTGATCTCTCGTTTACCCTGCTCTTTCATTCCGGCACTGCTCTATACTCACCTCACTTCACCCTCATCGGCTCTCAAGACCTCACTGTTAAGAGCCGCCTAAATCTCTTCACTTACTTTTAGCCGTCCACCGCCGAGTTGACGTAGACATTTTTTTTCCTGTCCTAAGTAGTGTCATTGATGTTATTCAAATTATGTCTCAGCAGTTCTATGGTAAAGACAGTGCTGTGGCCATCATTTTTTCAAAACGTTATTTATTAAATTCGCTACTAATCTGAGTTGGTTTTCATTCATGAATCGGTGAAAATAGTGTCGAGACAACTTAACGCATCTTTGGAACTGTGTCAGTTAAAAATATAAATAACTGTAACACGTGCCGGAATGGTTATTAGCGGAAAACAGTACTAACTTCCTTGTGCAATCTGGCAGCGTTGCAGTTATTTTGACGTCACTCTCGGTGAATCGACCACTGTCCAAACTGCGTGGGAGTACGCACTGCCACCTCAAGGACCCTGTTGCCGCCCTCGAACTAGAGGCTTTTTGTTACGCAAACCGTAAAAGTCACCGTGATATGAAATTTTTTCGCATTGGATCACATTTTAGTGAAATTCTAGACGCGCGAACAAAAACGAAGTAGGTTAAACAACAGTTGCTGTTTTTTTGACGAAATTAAAAATAATGCATCTACCCATTGGTTTTTAATTAAGTTTGGTAACGGTAGGAATTTGTGGCCTATTCCGACAATGCTCCTTTTGACACAAAGAATTCCATATAGAATAATGGCATTAATAATTCTACTTTTGAGCACTTAAAACAGGTCTCTGGCAATTCGATATCAAACCGCAGTCATTCCCTTGAAGAAATAGATCCGAGATATTCAAATTTTGAGCGCTAGTGTCATCCCACTTAATCCGTGAACAATTTTACATCCTTCTGCCAATGAACGAAGCTGCAATTCAGGGCTTAAAAAGCCAGCATATAAACCGACTAGGGGTGGATTAGGGTGTGAAATACGCGCGAGATGTGTCCATTTGTCGTGAGGATTAGGGCCAACAGTCTCTAAATGTGTTGGCGATCTGGAGTAATGGTGCGTGTAACAGTGCAGCGAAAATCATACAAGAACTATACTTGCTGGACTAAATTTATGTAGAATAAAAAATAGTGTTAGCTATTTTTCCAATTTATACGTAACTCAAGAATACTAACACATGTAAATATATAGGCTACAAGCAAGGTAACCCCCCCCCCTATTGAGAAGAAATAATTTGAACAGATTACATAGAATCATTCCTTACGTGCCGAAAAGAGGTTTTAAATTTCTGCTGGTTTTTTTTTGTACTGTGAGAGAAGTCAATGCCAACCATCTTCGCTAAGGTGGCTGGCATCAACAAACAGCTGTTGATTCAGTAGCATAAAAACAGGATATTAGGCAAGCCAATTTTTTTTCTTTGGTGTTCCGTATTAAAAAAAATATTGTCTGGTAATAATGAAGCAGAAAAATATTTGTATAATAAAATTGGGAAATTAATTTTTATGATTGTTTTAAGCGGATTTGAGAGCATTTTCATACGACTGAAATTACTAAATTTTCAACACCCACAGTTTGATTAATAATGAGTCCAGTGATGCAGCCATAAATCTCTCAAGAGTGGGGAGGAGGTTCAAGGTCCGTGTGATCGAGGGGGGTGGGGGCTGGGAGTAGGCTATACTGACTAAAGTGAATGGTGGGAATGGTGGGAGGTTACACCACCATCAGCGGTGCTGACACATGTATAATTACGACAAATCCTAGGAGAAAATTATTTCACATTATAGTCTACTCTGGGCTTCTTCACACACATTGAATCAAACCTTTGAAAAATCACCCCATATGTGACGTGTTTGGTTGTTTCCTGAATATAACACGTATCATCTTAAGCGTGTTATACCTCTGTTAAAATAAATGTATCTTGTTTTTGTTAAATTCAACCATAAAATATAGTTTATCTTTAAATAAAATTTAACTTATAATTAATACGAATAAAACAGGGAAAATTGTGTGTGTTGGCAACACAAAGTAAGAAATAGTTATCATGCAAAATATTATTACTCTGACTGAGTGCGTATGAATGCGGTACGTTGTCCCTTTAGTGTAATTTTCTAGACTTAGTTAAGCTTGATTTACGTGATGTGGAAGAATAACCTGAAAGTATATATTAATCAGTGCCGTGAATTGACTAAATAAAATGCATCACACTAAACAGTAATTAAATATTTGTTTTACAATCAAACGGTTATTAAAATTTGTAATACTAACTGTTGATAACCTAATGGAAAATGGGGAAAGGTTAGAATTTCCCTCCCCCAACCCCACCACCCTTACCCATCTACGGTTCTGAATGCGTTGCAATCTATTTTAAATATTTTGTTGCAGTTTTGATTTACCGTAATAAAGGTCAAATTTTTACCGGCCTTATTTTTGCATAGCAATATATTAGAATTTTTTGGCAATAATTAACATGTGCTCTTCAATTATATGTGCATTTTAATTTCAGTTTGGCACTTTTATCTTCAGTTTGGCAACGCATACATAATACCTACGGTAAGAAAGTTGGATGTCATGTATGAGGAATGCCTTGTTATTTGCTTCGGTTGGTAAGCGCTAAAAATATACAAAATATATGCACAGAGCGCGCGTTTGGAAGCAGGGGGTGAACGAGGCAAGAATATAGTCTGTTTGCGGTGTCTTCATACTTTTTGAATGAAAGATATTAAATATCCCCCCCCCCCTTGTATGACGTATTTGGCGGTTTTATAAATATCTCGTGTATCAGAAGTGTTTTGTACTTCTCTTAACTTAAGAGTATTTATTTTTGGTTAAATTTAACTTTTCATTAAATTTTCTACATACATTATAGTATTTCATTGGTAGTCAATACGAATAAAAACAGAGAGAAAATACGTGTGTTGGCAACGTCTAGTAAGAAATAATTCTCATGCAAAAATATTATAGAACTGAGTGTGCCCGAATGCGCGGCGCTGTGTCCCTTTGGTGTAATTTTCCAGATTTGGTTAAGCTTTGTTTGCACGGGGCGGAGGAATAACCTGGAAGTAGATCTTTAGCGGGACCTCAAAAAAGGGGGAAGTAACAGTGATTGAACTTTACTGATGACGTGATGCAGTAAGAGCAGGCCAGCAGGAGGTATTGGCAGAAGAATCTCGGTGCGGCGGCCACTTCTTCCGCCGAGGCTCCCTCCGCCTTGTCGATATCCGGTGATGGATGGCAGGGAAGTTTCTGCCTGCAGGGAGTGGCAATTCCCACCCTATCCTCCCTTCCACCTCCTGTACTTTGGACAGAGGGGTGGGGGTGAGGCGGCCGCCGGAAACCAGCCGGTCAGGAGGAGCGAGACACCCCCGCTAATAGTTTCCGTGCGGCGCCATCTTGTGTCGCAGGGATCCCTGTTGTCACCCGCAAACTCCGACCTCAAAAAGTTACCGCCAGTGGTGTGTTCAAGGGGTAGGAAAAGGGGGCGAATTTCTCTTCCAAGGAGCTTTTCTTACAAATATATTTGTCTTGTAATTGATCCAACACAGAGGAGAAAATTAAAGAAAATATGCTCGTGTGTCATTGCAAACTTCATAGTGAAAAAATTCTGTACTTGTTACAATAATTATTTGTAAAGAACTTGACAAAGATTTTCTTGTAACTCTACAGCTAAAATAGTGTACATTTACAGCACATTATTTTAGAAAACGTTGCTTATTAAAATTCGCCTTTAATTTTACACATTCAAGACGAAGGTTTTGTGATATCTTAATATATGTAGCAACTAGTTTCGAAAGAATCCCCTTTTACAGACACAAAATAATTGATGTTCCTACAAATGAGCTTTGTTTTACTTGTAGCTTTATCTTATTGCGTAGCTAGATAGTAGTTATTTCTGTATTTCGGTTATGATTTTAAAAGAACTGTGCTGAGAGTGGACAAACTGTTTATCTACATAAAGATGAATAACAATGCACAACATGGTTCCCCATACAAGGCCATGCGTCGTTCGACCGCTCACGGTCGTGGAACATTCGATATGGTGTCTTGCCGGGTACACGTCATTTGGCCTAAAACTCATTTGGCCTTAAATTATTTTAGGCCAAGCACCTTTTTTGCCAAATTACTTTTAGGCTGGGTAACTTTTAGGCTTGGTAGCTTTTAAGCCAAGTGACTTTTAAGCCAAGTGACTTTTAGGCCAAGTGACTTTTAGGCCAAGTGACTTTTAGGCCAAGTGACCTTTAGGCCAAGTGACCTTTAGGCCAAGTGACTTGCAGACCAAGTGACGCGCTTCCTTCCTGCCGATCTCGTGCGATGATATGACTGGCACTCAACATCAGCAGTAGAAATTCCTACTTCGAATACAAGGAGTTGTATTAAGTCTGTGACATGACATGTGTACCCCCAAGGGGTGGATTCATGAGGAGGGCCCTTCAAGATCATTGTTTCTTATAGTTTACTCTAAGGCAACATGAAAGTCAGTAGCACAGACTTTTTTGTTGCTCGGCCATGTCGCCGTCATATTTCAGATGGGTTATTGGGGCGTAGTTTACAAATTAAATTCCATAATATTTTCTCCTACATATTTTCACCTCCATGACTTAAACCCAAATAGAAAACAGCATTTGTTGCACTAGCACTTTAATGGACTCCTCCATGGGGGCTGACAGTTATTAAACATAACGTTAATGAAGAAGCAACATACGAGTATAAAAGAATACCCCAACTTTGAAGGTCTATAATATCAAAACCAAAAAACCTACAACCTTGTTTGACCAATCATATGAACCGCGGAACCGTGAAGTTTGTTTACCATACATTCATAATTTTTTCAATGTGGCCACCACGAGCGGCCCGAACAACATCTACGCGATAATCAAACTCATTCCACACTCTTATTTACACATTGTTTTTAATTACAGTTGAATTACTGATAATGCATCTTCCTAGGCGCACCTAACAAAGAAGCATCTAAGTCAAAAATATCCGAAGCTATCAAAAACAGCGCGTAAAATATTTAAAATAACACTTGACTATTGTATTAGTTATTTGTGCACATATGCATATATATCGCTATAAATATGCAGTGTGTTTATACATGCATATCATATAACATGCATAACAAGATATTGTGGCTGGCAAGAGGTACCCTTACCCCCCCCCCTTTTTTTAAATAGCTAGATCCACCCGGGAAAACTATTTTCGCCTCAAGGGCCGTGCAAATTTATGTGAGTACGTTGCTCCTCGAAAGTATGATTTACGAAAGGATTAGAAAATCTAATTGCGAAATAAAATGGAAACGATTATAGATTTGGTTATCCCTTCTCACTTTACAACTGGCTGTGCAGCAAGTATTAGGGGAGCTATTATTTCTGGTAAAATCGTAATATGTTATAGAAGTGCAAAGGCAAAAAAAAATTATTTAGGTGACAGATTGATAACGATTGAATAGTATTGTGGTAGAGAAATACATAACATCAGAAACACGGGTAAAATAGTACTTTGTCCTCGAGGAATGACTCAGAACAGCGCACAATAAAATCTCAAAGAGTCAGGAAAAAAAAAATTAAAATCGCGTGTTAAGTAATAAATAAACAAAATAAACATTAAAAAAATATATTTTTGAGACACATATTGGTAACGCATTAACTCTAAAAGTATTTTTGGCAAAGGATTGCATATTCATATACGAATTTGTTAACCGGAGAATGTAATATAGGCTACATGTGTTTTAGAGCTGATTAATTTCAAGCGCTCATGAATAAACGCTTTGCTTATTTAGATGTTCGCACAATGGAATATTGAATTATGTGTCACACAAGATGATACGCACTGTATCGCACGAGTGAGAAATTGATGTTGTTCACGAGAAATAATTTTTTTTTATTGCTGCCTCATTTACGAGACAGCTTTCTCTCTCTCTCTCTCTCTCTCCTCCTCCCTCTCTCCCTCTCTCCCTCTCTCAAAAGAACATTTCATACAAATTTATATGCATGGGTTGTATTCTTGCAGTCAAGTTCAGTAACTATATAGCTTCATGTTAGTTCTTGTGATATATCACCAGAAAGGTTCAAATGGAAATACCTCAACCCCTTCTCGCTTATGAGTTTACTAATTGCGCAGAGCCGTTGCTCCTTGTAATTAGATAAAGTGAGTGGGCGAGTACGCAACGAGATGAGTACGATTACGTTCAGTACTAGCGAGTTATTCTTAACATCATTCCGTCTCAATGCCTGAGCTGTTACGGCCGTTCTGTCAAAATTAGGCAACGCCACCCAAAAACATGTAAAAAGAGGACTGTGTATAATTTAAGTACATAAAGAGAGATTGATATTATTGACACCATTGATAAAAATGTACATTTCTTTATTTGTATTCCATAGATGACATGATATTAAATTCGCTTACCTTTTCAAACACATCAAAGTTAAAAAAAAAAAAAAAAAAAACAAGCGTTACGTAAGGCAAAGAGAACATAATGAGTTCACTAGCAAATAATATAAATCAGCGCGAAAGTTAAGTTTGAAAACTGACTGGCTAGTAAAATTGTTGTATTGTCTGGGTACGTCTCGTTTCGAATAACTAACACCATTTTAACGAATACCTATGCAGGCGAGCCATTATTTTTTTTTCTCCCAAATAGGCAGTAGTTGGAGTTGGATTGTCATTTATAAGCCCCTTCGTTACAAAGGTCAAACATTTACGTCTATGATGAAAAGATAATTCGTGTTTCATTTATATNGGCTAGTAAAATTGTTGTATTGTCTGGGTACGTCTCGTTTCGAATAACTAACACCATTTTAACGAATACCTATGCAAGCGAGCCATTATTTTTTTTCTCCCAAATAGGCAGTAGTTGGAGTTGGATTGTCATTTATAAGCCCCTTCGTTACAAAGGTCAAACATTTACGTCTATGATGAAAAGATAATTCGTGTTTCATTTATATAATCCCCGTTCACGCAAGTTCATCAATGGATGTATCTAGGGGCGGTATAATCCACACGGAAAGAGCATACAGCATTCCGACGCATTTTTCTCTCACTTCTGACTGCATGTCGACGCGTGATCGTGGGACGACAGGCTTTGGCTGCTGCAAAACCCAAGGTTTACGAGCCTATTGGCTTGCAGAAGAAGCGAGGCTGTTCACATGACAGCCGAATCCATCACACATGTGACGTAAATGACAGTAGATATGAGCCGAATACATACAGGCCTGTGACTGAGTGATCAGGGAACGTTTGCACAAAGTTAAATATATGGCGAAAATTTTCTTAAACACCGACCTTTACAGTAATTTATTTGGGAGCATGAAAATAAATCGCATATAAAACAGAAAAGCTAATTTTAATTATGTCAAAACAAAAGTACCGTGTTGGCATTAATTTCTAAAAAACCTGTTTAATTTCATATTTATGAACTTCGTTGGTTAAAGAATAAATGTTTTCCTTTCAAAGGTTAACTGTTTATTTATATCAGGCATGAAGATTTTCATAAGTTTTGAAAGTGGATTAAAGTAAATCTGGTTTATAAAATGATAAAGCACGTAACATGTTTAAAAACAATAAATCTAATTTTTACACTAAACAATAATTATTACAGAAAATTGCAAACGTGGTTTTAAGATTTGGTACCTATGTTTTATAAAAATGGGTTTGAAAGAGCTTGTATCTCTTTTCTAGTGAATAAAGTGTTTGCGCTATTGAATGACTGGTTATAAGTCATTGTACCAACACCAGCAACGTGGGATGTTGGAAAACAAAATTACTTAGATCAGCAATCTTCTTTTCCCTAAATGGGAGAAAGTTGTGCCACTATAGAGAAGTTCGAAGTACGCCTAATAAGGTTGAATTAATTACACAAGTACATTGAGAAGTTTCATTATGGAAACATTAATTGCGTTAGAGTATACCCTTAATCGTTATAATTGCGTGATGTACAAGAAAGTCTAGTGAAAAGGCTGGGAAGACAAGTAGTTAAAATAATTAAAGTTCTTATATTCATTTATGATGCTGAATAATCACTTAAAAGCGGAAAATCGCACAATCTTTAGAATTCTACAAAGTTACAAAAACTTCATAACTTCTTCACATGATAAAGTTGTTCATTGAGAAATGAATTCTCCAGCACGTCTGATTTACATGTCGCAACGATCAATGACAAACCTTGTTGACTGTTTCGACATAAATATATTCTTTTGTTCGTTGCAAAAAATAAATTTTTTTTGTGAGGATTTGTATTTATTTTAACGAACCACTCTCTCATACCTCGGGACCATTAATCAGAGAGGTTTGAAACCAACGTTAATGGCAGCAGTAGAACTTAAGAGAACGTACTTCCGAAAAGATGTATAAAAGATAGAAAATAGCGCCAACTTACTTTATTAGACTCAGTTTTCCTGCTGGGTATAATTATGATAATTATTATAGTTCTCGTAGAATTACTTGAAATTGCTCAAAGCAGCTGTTTATTAACCTAAGGGAATGAACTTCTGAAAGTGCAGCAACTTTGCGAGTTAACATTCATTATTAGACACAGTTTTCCCGCTCGGTATAGTTGTAATAATTATCCTACTTCCCGTGGAATTCCATATTGAACACTGACTAAAAGTAATAAGAGTACAAGTTAATGCTAAACGCGATAATTGGAATTCACAGGTTTATGGCAACCTATTATATATATATATAAAGTACAAGAAAAAGAAAATGAAATCATGTATAATTTTTGTCAGAACTGTGGAGAAATAATTTGCCAGAGTGATGCTGTTTGGTTAAATGTACACGTGTAAATTTATTTGCAGCTTAAGACGACATGCCGAAATAATATGTTACTCTGATAAAAGTGAGAAGATATTTGGGCAGCTTTTAACAGCGAGGTCTTAAGAACCGACGAGGGTGATTGAGGTGAGTATGGAGCGGCGCCGGAATGAAAGGGTGGGGTAAACGGGAGATCCCCGAGAAAACCCGTGGACCAGCGGCATCGTCCGGCGCAATTCCCACATGCGAAAATCCGGGAGTTACCCAGCCAGGGATTGAACCGGGTTTGCCTTGGTGGGAGGTGAGCAGGCTAACCGCTCAGCCACCGCGGCCCCTTCTCTGATAAAATATTTGCTCACAAACTTGGCAAGAACTATGATCTGGGATTACTGTTTCTTAGTTTGATTTAGTCTAGCATCCAAAGATCTGTACAGTCTATTTGCCATTTGTTCACATTTTTTGAATAAAACCTTATTTACTAAGTATGTCATGTGTCGCAAGCATTTTATACTTGTGTTAACATAAAAGTTTCTTAATTTTGGTTAAATTTAACAGTTACGTTTATTTAATTAATTAATTATAATGTTTCATTTACAATTAATACGAAAAAATCAGATAGAAAGTAGGCGTGATGCCTAGTAAGAAATAGTTTTCACGAAAATATTATTATAGTGAGCGATGACGAACGCGGTGCGTTGTCCGTTTAGTGAGGACTGGGCTTATCAGAAGTTACATCGGCTCTCAACTTCCGTGATTGGCTAGCAGACATCTCAGACGCGTGAGAGTTTGAATAATCCAACCAAGAAATTGTTTCTGAACAAACGTGTTTTGCAGTACAACGAGTAGTGGAAATTTTTTTTCGCGAAGAACAGGTGGGCCTATCAATAAAAAACTTCATTATCTGTATTAACTGTAGAAAGTAAGCTACAAGAAGTTCTCTATGCCAACAAAAATAGATTCGATGCCACAAAAATGTGGACAGCAGTAGCACAGCGAATAAACCGGAATCATAACATTTAAGCCTTCACTAACAGTCTTTGCATGGAACTTCTGTGAAGCACGCTGATGCCAACCAGTTTCAGGGATCTGAACGAAGAACTGGTTAATCCTAAGCTTAAATAACTAAGTTTTAGCCACAACACCAAATTTAAGTTGAAACCGGCCAGAGAAGTATATGTATATTTCATACACAACCAGGAACTCAAAACCTTTTCTCCTACACTCTTAATCTAAATCAGTGATTTCAATAAGTAGAATTATTTTACATAATATTTAGTTAATGAGCTGTTATCTACTGGCGAATCAGTGAGTTTTTACTGCCAGGCCAGTGCAATCTGCATGGAATCAGTAATAATCACTATTTAATTAATTAATACCAGCAAATAAAATTATTAGCAGAATTTTACTGATTCAAGTGGAGCATTTTCAACAGATCTGCAGTCAAAATCTTAACTGTTTCGATTTTAGAGTGTAATTTAAAGCATACGGATATAACAAATCCGGACACATTCGAAGGTACCAATCTAGGAATGAAAAAAGAGAAAGTAACAATCGTAATCGATAGTGGTAGGGATCAATGGTGTGTGGTGAACTGATGCAAGGTAAGCATGTGCTTGCTCACTGCTGTACATTCTCGGTGCACGCAGCAGGAGCCAGTGACCACCGGATAGCCTGGGTAAACTGAATGTATTTCGACCATTCACAACTAGCATGCAAGGGACCCATTAGACGCGTCCTGTGGCTTCACCCGCCGAACTAAGTTTTAGTGGTAGAAGTGTAAACTAGCAAGCAACAGGGTACAGAACACAACTAACACCAGCTTACTTTGGAACAGTTCATTACACGCCACTGGTAGGGATATGCAGTCAATCGAATTGGTAAGAATGTGGCAGGCGATTTAAGACAGTGTGGTTAATCGGACGATCCTAGAGGTCACAGAGTAACTGCCGGAGGACAGGTGCCATCTGTAGCAGCACATCCAGTCCTAAGAAAGGTTGGGGCCACGGTAGTGTAGTAGTCAGAATATTCGCCTCCCACCAAGGTGAGTGAATTGGGTTCGATTACCGACGGGGTCACCTGGATTTTCGCATGTGAGAAACGCAGCGGACGTTGCCGGTGGGTTTTCTCTGGGCATTCCCGTTTCCCCTGTTGTGCATTCCACCGCTGCTCCATCGTCACCTCATTTCACCCTCACCGGCGCTTGAGACCTCGTTCATTCCTGCCCCAACGTTGAACAGTTATAAGTTAGTCCATTCTAGGTTACTTCACACTTTCAGAATCAGACCTTTGAAAAATCACCCCATGTGATTCGTGTTTGGTTGTTTCCTATATATGTCGTGTATCACAAGCGTTCTACAATTCTGTTACATAAATAAATCTTATATTTAAATTGAAATTTTACTTACATTTTATATACACATCATATTTCATTAATAACTTATAAGAATAAAAACAGGGAGAAAATGCCTCGTAAGAAATAGTTCTCATGCAAAATATTACTAAACTCAGTGTGCACGAATGCGGTGCTTTGTGGTGTAATTTTCTAGACTTTGTTAAATCTTTGTTTGTATGAGGTGGAGGTACGGCCTCAAAATAGAACTTCAGTAAGGCTTCAGAAAAGTTTTGAAGTGGCCATAACTGGACCATAGTGGAGAGGAAATGTTGGTAACGTGTGCGCTTAAGGTAGTTTTCTCGGATGTTTCAAATGGTGTTCTTAAACAGTGACTCTGGATTGGAAGGTTATACACATTGGTGGAACGAAGTGGAGTTGGGAGAAGAAGAAACTTGAGCCACCATTACACCACTGGGTGCTAAATATTTTCTTTCGGCTGAGTCTCTTAACCTCCTGCTACACAAATTGATTACCAGTGTTAAAAAACATAAGTTTTAGGCACACGTACTGCATATGGCCAAATTACTAGGCACAGATGTGTTGATTCAAACATTATATATTTCACAAGCTTTTTGCCCACGGCTTCGCCCGAAGGACTTCTTTGAAGGACACACTTGTGGTTCTGACCTCAGGTGCTAGGATTACTAGTTGCTGAGCTTACTCTGGAGCAGGCCACGTAAGGCTGCCAATGTGAGAAGCAGTCCTCCCACAAATGTGGCTCTGCCACCTTTAGCGATAACGATATCTCACCAATAAGCTCTGGAGGAGTATTCGGAAATACATTTTACGCCTCTACGCCCTCTTAGGGGTCAAATTTTGAAAAATCCTTCCTTAGTGTGTACCTACAGCCAAAGGAGAACCCACCCTTAAATTTCGTTTTGGGGCCGCGGTGGCTGCGCTGTTAGCACACTCGCCTCCCACCAAAGCGAACCGGGTTCAATCCCCGACTGGATCAACCCCGGATATTTGCAAGTGGGAATCGTGCCGGACGATGCCGCCGGTCGGTGGGTTTTCTCGGGTAGGGTAGAAAAGTATGTTTGGGAACACTTCAATTANTCGCCTCCCACCAAAGCGAACCGGGTTCAATCCCCGACTGGATCAACCCCGGATATTTGCAAGTGGGAATCGTGCCAGACGATGCCGCCGGTCGGTGGGTTTTCTCGGGTAGGGTAGAAAAGTATGTTTGGGAACACTTCAATTACTTATAACTAATAAGGCACTATAGCATTTATATACATAATATGTAATTATTAAAACCATTCTTCACATTACAATGAGTCTCAAATTTTTTGTTTAACCTAGAAACTAGCACAACCATTCATAATCAAAATATAAAATAAATGTTAATTAACATTATAAATATCAAAACTATCTTTGCAACGAAACAAATAAAATACCCATTTTAATCACTTACAACTAATAAGACACTTTAGCAACCATTCCTCGCCAGCCATCTCATTCTCAACCCATGTAGTTGGTCGTTTTAGATTATATTTATTTGTAAGCTCAAAAGCTAACTTCCGCACCTCTTTAGGAGAGAGGCCGAAATAAATGTCCGCGCAACGTGTTAAGTATTTTGACAGCTGCTGTTCTTGTTCTTCCGAAAACACTTTATTATTAGCGATGTACCCCAAACTGACATTACCACGGGCATTTCCATTCTCATCCGTGCCGGCGCTATCACGTTTACGAATGTATCTGAACAAGGACATTCGATTAATTTCAAACATTTCTGCTGCTTGTCGCAAAGATACACGTCGTTTTGTTTCAATATATGCATTTTCGTATTGAGTAATGTCTTGCCTCCCCCTTTCGGTCTTCCGCGAGCGTTGTCTGGGCATCTAAAACAATAACACACAACTTTTACTTATGTCACAACCGTACCCACAAAAAATGTCACAACCGTACCCAACGCACTTTTTTTCATAAAAACAAACACCATGCCAAAATGAAATAATCTATGAACAAAGTAATCACTCCTTTTTATTTACTAATGTATATGTTATATAGATAAATAACACTTAATACTCATTCTGTATATATGTAACAACATTTATCAAAAGAAATCGAACAAAAATAGTTACTTTTGACTGTCAAAAACAAATGCGGGTTCCTCCTAGCGTACGCAGCGCGCAGCGGCTGACGGAATACTGTGACGGGTTCAGACATGCAAGCCCCTCCCTTCGCCGTTACCACAACTCGCTAATCCGTATACTTTGGCTAATATTTCGACTGTAACTTTCGTACCCTGGCACAACCGTACCCAGTCTCCCCTATCTCCCGTTTCCCCCTTACCATCATTCCAGCGCTGCTCCATACTCGCCTCACTTTGACCTCATCGGTTCTCAAGACCTCGCTGTTAAGTCACCCAAATCTCTTCACTGACTTAATTTTCCATGCCTTTTCATCCAGTGGTTTAGACTTTGCGTTAATGAGTGAGTGGGTGAGTCAATTAGTCAAGTCAGCTTATCAGTCGGGGCAAATAACTTTATACGAATAGATTTTAGTTATGTGATTCTGAGGTCAGACTAGCTTGTTGTTGGTTAAAAAGCATTTGCAACATTTGCTGATTTTTTTCTATTCTAGAAAATAAAAATAAAACATGAAAAACGATAAAATTTACTTGCAACTTCAGAGTCACGGCAAGGGGAAGAGGGTTAGAATAACGAATAAATAAAACCCATAATCTGGAAATCATAGTCCTTCCATGGTAGTAACTATAGGCAACAAATCATTATGTTACTTATTTATGATGTCCGCATAAATGTTGCAGCCTGATTTGGAGGTTGNGGGGGGGAGTGCTTTGAGTCCACCTTGTATGTGAACCACGTATTCCTGCGCCTCAGCTGGTGCGACCACGCGACGGCGTTCTGACGCCGAATGTTCATCTCTAATGTGGATACAAGTACAGAGTCTCCAGGCTTAACCAACATAACTCTCCAACTTATCTGCTTTCTCGCGAGCAAACGAGCCAGCCAACAGTTCTGCACTGAGAGAAAAGCCAACAAAACATTTGTTTGTATAGGACCAAAAGTATACTTAGTTGCCCTAACAAAATATTTTGTTCATTAAACGAAACTTGAAAAGCAACAAAATTAATGTTGTTCCTGTAAAAAAGTACACGATTTAATGAAGAAAGCTTCTGTGTTGAGCTAAAATAAATTAGACTGCTAATAAATTATTTAGTTTAATCAATTGTGTGTATTTGTTTGACCACTCATTTAATTACCTTCGGTCAAAAATATAACTCGAGAATTTATTTGTAGTTTTTGTGACAATTAGGATTGTGACAGTGTTTGTAAGTTCATTTATTGATGCTTAATAATGGTATATACATCCTTTAATCAACTCACGGTTACTTCACACTTTTCCGAAGACCTGCTGTAGTTCTGATTCTGGAATTTTCCCCCGCCTCGTGCAAACTAAGCTTAAGTAAGTCTAAAAAATTACACCAAAGGACACCGCACCGAATTTATTTTCAATGAAATATTATAATTTATAAATATAAAACATCAATTCATCGAAAAATAAGAAACATTTATTTTAAAAAAGGTATAAAACGTTTGTGTTTCATGGTATATTTAGGAAATAACTAAACACGCCATATGTGGAATGATTTCTCAAAGGTTTGATACAAAAATTGTGAAGAAACCGCGAATAGAGTTCAACAGGAAACTAAAAAGTAAAGCTGTAAAACTTAGAATATTTATTTGAGCACGTTGTCCAATATTCGAAATGAGTATATTTAAAAACATTCCTATTTCACCAGCGGTTACTTTACCTAAGTTTTATAGGGATATGCACTCGTGTGCAAACGCTCAAGGTCACGTGCTCGGCTGGACTTCCATTTTTTTTTTTTTTTAATCATTAACCGAAACAGTTTAATTAACGTATAGCCAAACAAATGTTTAGTTGGACCAACGGAATCTTGGTTTAAAGCAACCAAATAAGGACACAAAATAATTTTGTTTCAAAAACCAAATAATTCACTGCCCCTATACAAAAAATAATTTGGTTGCGCCAGACATGCTTTGTTTGGTTCAACAAAACCTTTTCCTCGGTGTGACTCGCGTCAAGGGGAACCGTACTCGGAAGATATACGTCGACGAAGGCAACTAGAACGACAAGATATTCCTTCACTTTATGAAGTCTCTCTTAGCACGGTTATTAAGTTATGCTTGTTGCAGATGAAAATGTTTAATGCACTGGAGCTCTCTTCGTTGTTCTTTCGGTAAACTAAGGCCTGTAGCTACTGGCGACCGAATATTTCAAATTGCAGCTGGAAGTTCACTCGGAAACGTTCCCGGAAGAATTAAGGTGTAAATAATTTTGTTTCCGAAAATACGAGTTTAAGCCCGATATTTTTGTGTGCTCTGTACGAATAACAGTTCTGAAGTCAAGGGCTTGCATAGTTATCGTGACCAAACGAACTTCTCGTGTCTACTGTTGGCCTCTCGTGCAATGCTAAAATATTCCCACTGCCACCATATATGAATTCCCGTTCCCCGATCGTAGCGCATAAGGACACCTACCTAGCTCACTGTGTGTGTGTGTGTGTGTGTGTACGCACACACACACACAACACACACCCTGGTCACACTGCATGGCTGTGCACGTAAGAGTTGCACACATTTTCACCCCTGCGCCAGCCAGGAGCACGGAAGTGACATGTTTACGGCTGCTCGTTCCGGCTTCGTATCTCACTCCAGCTACTGGAATAATAACGTCTCATGCTTCATAAAACGGACGACGAGGTAGCCCTAAAGTTGCCCGGAAACCAAGCGTTACCTTCTTCTGGAATGAGCGGGTTTCACAATTTCATACTAATCACTCTACCGGCAGAACCCATCGCACCCATCGCTTGGAGTGCGTTTTACTGTATTATGAAAAAGATAGAATTCGGAGTTCTCAAGTGGTTGCAGCGATCAAATTGCTGCATAGGCTCACATTTTCCTACACTAAAAATAAAACTGAATATATGGTCCAGTTCACAGAATACCGTGTTTTACCCATAGAAGTCGTTTGCCTCAGACCATGAAATGGCTTATGAAATCTGTACTAACTTACATCGAGCGGAGAACTACATTTTTTTTTTGCTGTACTGTTAATTTTATTCGATAGGGCTTATTAACGTCATCCGCTGTTATGCCCGAAGGCTTATCAGGAGACGGCTTGCAAACTAACTTACACTAACACCCATGCCTTATCTAGGATTCGAACCCAGAACCTCCCGCGTCCCAGACCAGCGGCGCACCAACCGACTGTGCCACGGGAGGTCACCTACTGTTCATTCTATCGCAAAAATGTCACGGTTATGTTATTTCCAACGCCTCGTATAGTCGTGTATCGCACGAAGCATGAGGGGCTGCCTTAGAGAGGACTGTTGGAGTTTGAGCCCTACGTTACAGCACGAAAATAAGTGATTCGATTATTCCAGTATCTACAAGACTGTTCTCATTTCTGGAATGAAAATGTAGTGCTAATATTTAATTTTCAGGGATAACTGTTGAAATGTAATATGAAGCATAGCTTATAATTACCCAGTACTTAATCGGCTCTATATCAAAATGATTTTAAATTTTAAAACTGGGCCCCAAAGCCGTTAATGAACGAGTGAGCTCAGGTGTATCCATATCTTAAAACTCGCACTATCGAGACCTTTAATGTACTAATAAAAATATGGCACCTTATCTTAGTTTTATATTTGCAGTTAAATGTTAAGAAAATTGTAAAGATACAGAGAACATACTTATACCAGGAATAACATAAAATCATTCGCATAAGATTTTTATTTAGAATTACACATTACCAATAATACGAGAAGTTAGGTTAATGATCAGACACAGTCGTCATAAAATGTGATATAGAAAAAATGTCTGAAAGAAGTGCACCTGTCCCCACGGAAGTTTTATGTTTACGTCTCGCCTCTTTAGGGTGTGATGTTCACATTTTGTTCTGATCTGCTATCTGTTTCTGATTTAATTCAAAATAATTTTCTTATTTTTTTTATTTATTTGCCAGTATAGTGCTGAACCTAAAGTTGACTTTTGCCGAATGTTTTTTATGTACAGCTGAATATACCGTAAGTCACGTTTTAGTAATGCTTGATTTTTTTGTAATAATTTCAGTAAAATTATACTACTACAAGCCAAGCAGTAAGCAGTAATTGAAATATGTTTGCTCGTGCTTTGTTAGTCCACGTGCCACATAACTTCTTGACTTAGAACTGTATGCATATTTCTGGCATACCTTTTTACAGCGTATATAAACACATCTGTAGGACTAATACGAGAAACGTAACCAAGCATTGCGGACGAATAGCCTATACTTTTATGGGGACTCAGTTTCAAACTCACATAAGATAGCAACTTACGTTCAACTTTCCAAAGATAAACGGCTAGAGTAAAAACAGATGTAAAAATAAACGTTAAACGAACATTGAACGTAAAATTTTGAATGGGTAAATTAAATATATACTGGTTTTATTACATGGGTTTGAAATACGTATGACCTAAAACCAACTGTTGTTCACTAACAGTAATTTTGCGACGCTAGCGATCGTCGCGTTAAGACGTTTTCCTCCCCTTCATGTTCGTCGCGGTGGTACACTCTCCGCGGCTCTGATCCCCTCCCTTTTTCTTCCCCGACACACCACCTCCTATTCCTCTACCCCTTTCGTTCGTCACATTATTTTTATGGATGCCAGTTTATTTATGTCGTTGCACAGCCCGGGCTGCTTCTATTGGGTCGCGTCAGTCACTCTGCCTGCAGCTCTCGCTGCACACACCATCCCCCCCCCCCCNGGTCAGAACACTTTTAACAAGCCGTGCGTCTCCAGCGATCTCAGCCTTCATAAACGCGACGGTTGATTTCTAAAATATGAAATTATTGTTCAGTTAAAGCACATTCTCTTTAACTGTTAACTGCAGGTTTGTCATGACCATTAATTTCATCCTCACCAACATTTCATGCGTGAGACACGGGATTATTATTTGGTACTATAATCTACTATTAATATACAAAACCTGGCCGGGGAACTATAATACTTATCCAGGTTATTAACCTATCCTGCTTTTTCAAAAAATTTCGTAAATAAGTAGAGTTACTTGCCTAAGGAGTGGCTTCACTGCTGCCTCCCTCCCCCCTCCCTGTGCGGGNAAATTTCGTAAATAAGTAGAGTTACTTGCCTAAGGAGTGGCTTCACTGCTGCCTCCCTCCCCCCTCCCTGTGCGGACAGAATTTTCATGCTTTATTTTGAAATAATTCTTGTTAAAGCAGTTGGTAGACAGAACTAGGTTATCAGAATCGTGACGATTTAATGTTATTCTTGTTTAGAATGCAAATAATTGTTGGCACTAATCATTCAGCATTGTAATTTTTTAAAATATGAAAGTACCCTACTGATGGTGCTATTAATACAGACTTTTTTTTTAGTAATACTATAGAATTGTAGAGTTGATTAATAATTGTTTAAATGGAATTAATTAATTGTTGTAATTTCATTTAAGGAGAAGTGTTGTGAATTTGGTAATTTTTACTGTTAAGTACATAGTTGTTAAAATCTGTTTGACTTAGTCACAATTTGCCTGTGGTTTTAATAAGCATAACTGAACTTCAGGAATTTTTGTCTGTCGAATCGGAATTTCCTGATTTGCATTATGTATTTTTAACGATCAAACAGCTTCAACAGTGGAAAAATTAAAATTTTGAAACTGGCTAAAGCTGGTGCTGAATTACGTTCACTTTGTGATTTACTATACGGAGATCGGGCGTCCCTACAGTTTTCGCTTGAAATATTTAACTTGTGTTTTACCACTGAAGGGGCATAGAAAATATTTTTTTTTAAAATTGTTTTATCTTATATTCGTTAGCGAATGCTGTTGAGCTAAAGCAATGGCAAAGGGAGGGCCGTCTTACATAANAAATTGTTTTATCTTATATTCGTTAGCGAATGCTGTTGAGCTAAAGCAATGGCAAAGGGAGGGCCGTCTTACATAATGAACTGAAACTAACTTAAGCCTACCACTAAAAGCGTCACACATGGCCGAGCTTTGCCTACGTCAAGAATGTTGACTATCTAAAGGAATCTAAAATCTAAAGAAAACGTAAAATACCTTACTTTCAGAACTGGACTATTGTTGGTAAATAAATTAAATTTATTAGGATAAAAATAATTTTATGTTTTGCTGTATAGCATAAATAATATAAAAAATAGTATTTTTTTGGTATTTGGCATTGAAAATAATATTGTTCATTTTTAAGGGGCCGCGGTGGCTCAGCAGTTACTGCTCNTATTTTTTTGGTATTTGGCATTGAAAATAATATTGTTCATTTTTAAGGGGCCGCGGTGGCTCAGCAGTTACTGCTGCTCTCCTCCCACCAAGGCGACCGGGTTCAATTCCCGGCCGGGCAACCTTCCGGATTTTTACAAGTGAGTATTGNCTGCTCTCCTCCCACCAAGGCGACCGGGTTCAATTCCCGGCCGGGCAACCTTCCGGATTTTTACAAGTGAGTATTGTGCCAGACGATGCCGCTAATCGGCGGGTTTTCTCGGGGATCTCTCGTTTTCCCCACCCTTGCGTTCCGACGCTACTCCATTCTCACCTCATTTCACCCTCATCTGCTCTCAAGACATCGTTGTTGAGATCCGCTCAAATCTTTCAATTCAACATTAATTTTTACTTGTTAATAAGGTGAATTGTAGAATTTTAATGACTTATGCCATACATTATACACAATGTTTCAGGGTAAAACGGACATACGTTAAGATATGAAAGCATGGACCATTCTGAAGGGAAAACATCAATAAACATAAAATGCTTTTTAGGAAATGGGGTACTGCACTTTACTGTACAAGTGTACAACTCANAGGGAAAACATCAATAAACATAAAATGCTTTTTAGGAAATGGGGTACTGCACTTTACTGTACAAGTGTACAACTCAACTGGACAATATCAAAGTGTAATACACACTGTAAAAAAATGTCATAAAATTACTATTTTTGTTTTGTATGAAAGAAGATCAAAAATAAAATAATAAGGTTTTTCTTAAGCACATTTCGCAAATAATTCCTTCATCAAGCAATATANGAAAGAAGATCAAAAATAAAATAATAAGGTTTTTCTTAAGCACATTTCGCAAATAATTCCTTCATCAAGCAATATACAGTAATGACTATCGTACTATGGGATTGAAAAATCAGTTATAATCATTAGAAATATTATAATAATTGATTTTATACACATCCATTTTAAACAACAGAAGTTATAATTTTTATAACTAAAATACCTGTACATAAAATTTATTTTATAAAATACTTTTTAACATTAGTACCAACATTTTTTTAACAGCCATAACAAGTATTACAATTGCCCTATTTCATAACGAATTTCTTGAAAATGTTCTTTCTGAGGTGAGGCCNTAACAGCCATAACAAGTATTACAATTGCCCTATTTCATAACGAATTTCTTGAAAATGTTCTTTCTGAGGTGAGGCCTCAGTGATGTAGGAAAAAAAGTAACTAGGATCTCAAAAGTGTTCACTTTACCGTGGACAGCGTACAAAGAAGTGAGCTCGGAATGTATTGTTGCCTGGAAGGGCCCACAGAGGCTTCGCGTAGCGCCATGGATCAATGGGAAGGAGACGGTCTGGCTGTCAGGCGGAGCGAGACAGCTTCTCTACAGCCGCAGGGCTCAAGACACAACTGCTGCTTTGCGAGAGAGGACTTCTCGTGCTGAAAATTACAACTCCATTTCTTATCGCCTAGCATCACTGCTGCTGTAATGATAAAAAAAAAGTGCGCTGTTTGTTTCTTGAAGTAGCTGCTCTCAACATTCAAACTTTAACAATTTCGCAGTTTCAATACGAGACGAATTTTTCCTCGCATTTATTTATGTAGTAGTCTTTCCGGTATCGTTTAATCATTAAAGACGTGTTGCAAAATAACGAATATATACACATTAAACAAATATAAATGGAAATTAAAAAGTTTTAATAATAAAGATGATTTTGCGAATCTACAAAATTATGTCACGTTTGTGCATCTAAAGATAAGCAATTGTAAGATTTAGAAAATACGACTATAAAAGATAAATTTCGATGTTTTAGAAACATAGGAAAGATTTCTACACAAGCTTGGTGGATCTAGCTGCTGAGAATAATTCATATATGACGGGTTGCTTGTGAATTGTGGCGATAGAGGACTCAGTTTATACATGTTTTGAAACGATTATGTTCACGGTATTTCAAAACCAATTATAGTTTTTTAAATATAACTTTCAGAAATTTTACCTGTAGCTGATGTTTTTTTTTTAACAAGTCGTTCACAAAGAACATTTCCATGCAGGCTGAATTAATGGTAAACTCCTTTGCACCACTTAACTAATTCGGGAGAAATCTGTACTATGGGTCTTCTGAAGGGACCGGTTAATTTCCTGGAGAAAAACATTATTTGGAACTTAAAATTTTTAGTGAAACACAGTTACGTATGTGATTTCACATAGACAGATTGGTTATTCAAAGCATGTACGTGTTTTAAGGCGGGCATGCAGAACCATTGGTTTCTCACAGGGGAATATGCAACTAGTTTTGCAAGAAAACGGGAAAGAAACCGATTTTATGGAAGTGCCTTGTTGCATGAAATGCTCAAAGGGAAGGTACTATTTACATAACCATAAAATTTGCCGCTTTTGTCATCTGCTGGTAATTGATATGTGGGTTAAAAAACATCTGCTAGGCTGTGGTACGATGGTTAGATTTCCATGTCTGGCATGAATATAGCGTGTATTTCATCTGATAATCTTTCGGAATTACGTGAATTACAAGTTAATTAAAATTGCTCTATACTTTTTTACGCTAAACTTGAGGAGTGGAGTGGAGAGCGTTGGGTAGCTATTAACACCGAGATATTGAAAGCCGATGAGGGTGCCGCGAGGTGGATGTGGATCAGCACTGGAATGCAAGGGGAAAGTGAGACGGGAAATCCCCGAGGAAACCCACAGATGAGCGGCATCGTCTGNGGATCAGCACTGGAATGCAAGGGGAAAGTGAGACGGGAAATCCCCGAGGAAACCCACAGATGAGCGGCATCGTCTGGCACGATTCCCATATACGATACGAAAATCCGGGAGTAACCCCGCTAGGGAATTGAACCCGGTTCGCCTTAGCGGGAGGCGAGCACTCTGCCTCTATGTCATCCACGGACCCTAAACTTGAGTATCCAAGGAGTGGCCGCAGTGGTATAGTGGTGCAGTGGTCAAACTACTATCCTCCTACCTAGGCAAACCGGGTTTGATTTCCGGGCGGTGTCACTCCCAGATTTTTGCACATGCACTTTAAAGATATTTCTCTTAAACTTACTAAACTGTAATGGAAGATTTTAACATATACAGTCTATGGAAATAATACATGTCAGGCTGAAAATGTGGGGATGTGTAGCATTGCTACTATACGAAGTTGGGAACTTTCCTGCGCATTTGACTGTTTCCAGAGTAACCGTAGGAACGTTACCATGCATATATGGGAAAATAATTTACCATTCGCGCTTTGTCACTGTACGTATACACTGATATGGTAAATTAACAAATAATTTCTTAGTGTGTGGCAATCGTGCCGGGTGATGCCGCTGATCGGCGGGTTTTTTCGGGGATCTCCCGTTTCCCCAGCCTTTGCATTCCGGCGCTGCTCCACACTTACCTCAAGAATATCCCAAATCTCTCCACTCTACTTTAGTACCTACGGAAATGGCTCGAGATCGAGCTACTATCTAACTATTTGCATTAACGAAAGAGTCTCAGGAAATTATTTCATTAACTTTCGAACATAATCGTTAAACGCTGTGTTTTATTTGAATTTATAAAATTCCTTAATAAAGATAAAAACTTGTCTGTATAAAAGGGGCGAAGTGGGTAAAAACAGCAGTTACCAAAATTATTAATTAACCTACTTCCTCCTACCCTTATGTGCAAGTTATTCTGTCCAAGTATACTCCAAAACATAGTGAGTAGGATGGTGTAAAAATTAAGATTGCTAAGTACCTATCAACTAGTATTCGTCCTTTAATAAGGTGACACTGAAATTTTCGAGAACATACCTATTTTCCTGCTGCGTCAATTACTGCTCTAATGCTCTTAAAATAAAAGGGGCGCATTTCAATAGCTATTAAATATCAAAGTTACGATTTTACTAAGGTGTTATAACCCGGAACTACAGTTCATAATTCACTGGCAACGTTAATTTTGCTGTCATTTGGTGTTCTTGAACTGCATGTGGTTATGGCGCAGGAAATATTTTCACTGATTGATTTAAAGGTTATTTTTACTACAGCTTCGGAACAAAACGTCATTTCTTATGGGAGAGTTTGGCGTAAGGAAAATTTCCGCTGTTAAAGGTAACTTTTAATTAACATCTTTAGAAACGTGAATAATAAAAGAGAAAGATTTTACTTCCTTACAAAGTTATTTTATATTTTATTTATGATTACTGCAATTATCCTGTTTTAACGTAGAAAATAGAGGAAATCTGGTAAAGACTGTTCACTATAAAGTGAGCACTTTTGAGTACCTAGTTTTTTTTCCAGCCGTATTAAACCCTTTAACCACATTTTAAAATACGTATTGACATGCAAGTAATAAACACAGTGTGTATGTTCCACAGCGCTTTGAAGCTAACGTCTAAAGCTAAAATATAATATATATATTGATTATCATTCCAAATGAGAGGGCTTTCAAAACTGCTCACTTTACCGTGAATAGCCTATACCTTGCCGACACTAGCGCTTACCTAGTGGCGAAAATTTCCTCTTCCCCAAACTTTTAACACTGATCTTCCCAACTTATAGTAGAAGTAATGTTACCGAAGAGCACGCCCGTGCGGTGACTGTCTCTGCCTAAAGGCAAATGCCGCATTTATTTTCACCTCGGCAGCCTGTTAACTCACGTGTGGGGCCCGCACACACACTCAAAACCGAGTACGTGAACGTTTAATATACGCCGAGCAACGCGGAAAGTCGAAACCATTAATATTGATATGGTTTAGAGAATTTACACTATTTAAATTTACGTTCGTTTGAATATATATGCTTAACACTTTCAAAATTCGGAGAAGTAACGCGCCGAAATTATTGCCTGCAACAAGCTAGCTGCAAAACGTAGCTATGTATCTGTGAGGAGATGAACGTTTAATTGGCTGTTGCTTATTGCTGTCGCCATGTCTCTTGTTCACTCATCCACAGAGAGCTCTTCAGGTGAACAGATGAATGGTTGTTAGTGGCCCGCCATGTTCAAGGGCGTGGCCATGCTCATGTACAATTATAACAACAGCGAAATGAATAACATTCATCAATCTCATTTGTGTATTTTATGATCGAGCAGTGTTTTTCAGTCCTATGATATATTTTGAGGGACATGTTCCTTACGTAATTCTTCTTGATTATCATACTCCAGAATAAAATTAATTATGTGGATACATTATTTTTTAAAAGCGATGGGATATAAACAAATTATTGCCTGTACGACATGCGGACCGTCTGCTGGAAGTGTTAAGAGGAGCATGTACTAAAACATTGCCTGTGAAATGTTGTTTTCGCGAAACGCGTTACTCGGCAAATAAATGTTCTGGAAATACGACTTTGTTTTATAACAGGTAAAAAAAACAACTATCTATGCTCCTATTATTTTCACTTCTAACATATTAATTGTATTGATGGAGAAAAAATTCGTGAAAATGGGCAAATATGGGTTTTGTATAGCTTGCCCATGCAGTTTCCTTAAGCGCAAAGAGAAAAGTACGACTGAACGGGTTTAGTTAATTCTGAGGGGGTTTCATCGCAGAGTGACTGGCACCCTGCGTGTAGGCAGCCACGCACCACGGCATCTACGATCATGTCGACTGTACTACGTAATTATAAGCTATTCGAAGTATAGAAAATTAACTATTATAGCCGGGGGAGCTTTATATTATATTTTAGCCTACAGCAAAGTTCATTGAACCACTTTAATGTTGCGCTAAAGGGCCTCACCTTAAACTTGATGCTGAAGGCCGACGAATAATAATCGTATTATGACGGTCAGAACTTCTCGGCGATTTCTTGGTCCACCATGTTTAGCCGGCGTCAAGTAGAGAAAATACCGTGTTTAAGGTGCTCCGATGGCCTCACCAAGGCTGTTGGTTAATCAGTTTTTCCATTTGTGGCACTTACAATTAATTACAGCGCTTTACGGACTCCACTCTCTTACTACGATGTCGTAGCTCACTTGCAAGTGGTTTATTTACGTCGAATTGCCGAAATGAAATAATATATAATTTTACTACACATTTTACGCTAGTGATAATAACTGTGTATATTAAATTGGATAATTTGTAATAGAAGGTAGAAATAAAAAAAAATTATGCCGATAACGCATTTTGTTCATGACAAGTCTGGCAGGTTTGCCCGGCCGCCTAACTGAATAGCACTGGGCCCTGTTCTGACACACAGCTTCGCGCAATCGTGCCCTGGTTCCCAATTCGGCGTAGTCGATTCTTGCTGTTTTAAACATCAGCAGGCTTGGGCAAAAGCGTTCCAGCAGAGTTTTCTGCCCGATAGCTTGATCGCCATCTTGTGAGTGATGACGCGTTCAGGCAGGCCGCCGAATAAATGCCTGATCACGCCATCATAACAATATATATGGTCTGTTCAGATGCTCTATTCGGAGACTTTTTTTTTTGGAAAAGGGGAGATGGAGGTAATGGGTGACTGTAAAACTAGCAGTTCTCTCACCAAAGTGGAAGAAGAGAACTTAAATATATCTTTCTCAGCCGATACGTGACGCTGCAAGGATATTATTTTGAATGCAAACAAAAAAAAATATGTGCAACGCCTTGCTGATGGAATAAGAAAAGTTTTTCAGTCAAAAATGTATTAATCCTTACCTTGGCAGATACGTAAAATGAACTTCAAATCACGTGTTATTTCCTTCTTGTGAGCTTAACTCCGCGCCTTATCTCTTCTCGTAACAGCTCCATAAAGAGTTCCTCGGTGTCGTCTTAGGAGTTGAAATACTTTCCCGTTCAGATTGTTTGCCCAGACTGCTCTCGCAGCACATTGAACTCTCTTGAATGTGCAGCTACTAACAACTAACGAGTAAGAAGTAACTTGGTGAATTTCGTCTTCTGTTTTTAAGTGTAAGTGTCGAAAATTTAACAGTTGATTGAAGTGGACCGTAATAGTGCAAAGTTCGGGTCGGAAAACAAAAATCCGGAAGAGAACCGCAACTATGAAACAAAGAAATATATTCTTTTAGGGAATTGAGACTACCTATCAGTAAGTTTTAAAGTAAGGGTAATTCACTCAATTAATTATTTTTTTTGACTTAAGTCGTTTATGCAAATATTTGTTCAATGACGAGTAAAAACCAAAATTTATTTTCGTGACTGCCTTTTTGTGTCTTATTGTGCATCTTCTGCTTCGTGCAACAAATGTATTTATGCTAATGCGTGTATCCAAAAGAATAGTTTATTTCATAAAAATGAGATGTAAAGTGCTGACAAACAGATTTTTCGCTGTATGATTCTTGCTCTGTAAATAAGTGGCGGGCGTCACAGCTCCTCATGAGCCTGATTTCTCACGTACACTACCATCCGGAATTGAATCTTTGATTCTTCACCACCACTCAAAGTACCTGTCTACACCTGGCGCAGGCTGTGTGAAATAACTGCGATTGGAAGAAAATTTCGGACATATTATAAATATGTTTCCGTTCAATGATATTATAGAGTACGGCATTCAAGACAACTTACACGTTTAAAACATCAATGAAGCCCTTCAACGTAACCATTAATGACATTACTAAGAGTGACAAATCTAAAAATATACTAACTCTATATACAGAAATGCCCGATAATCAGGGTCACATGAATTCTGAATCTAAAAAAAGAAGACAAAATAACGTTCAGAAAAAAAATGTTCTTGCCCTGCCTGGCAATACTCTATGAAGAAGTACATCCACTTATTTTAATCTCAGAGCTAGTATATAACGTGCCACTAGAGCTCACGATGTTAGAGAAAATAACAATCAATCTAATTTTAAAAAAATAATCTTACAAATAAATTGAAAATAAGAGAAAATTAAATTTAATTAAGACAAAATGACTAACAAAACAAATGCCTAACGCTCATTAAAAAAAGCCTCCGCTTCAACAGTCTCAGCTTCGATAAGGCATATAAAGTGCTATAATAACAAATAAATATAAAAATAAAAAAAAATTTCTAACCACAATGCAATATGTTACCAGATTATTGACGTAAAATTTGGTACAGGCCCCTAAGTAATTTTTTTACTAATATGTTCATCTCCTTTTTACACGGGATTCGCCCTGTGTATGAAGCCATGGGCGTGAATTTTCGTACAGTTAACTTATTTAAGACTGTTTAGAGGCCAAAATTTATTTGAGGATATATATGGTTTTGTGACATGATATCAATGATAAATTCATAAAAATTAAAAATAATATGTAAAATTATATTATGTTTATTAGATTAAATATGAGAATTTAACCTTAAAACCATGTCCCGGACAAATTTCAGGAAGTTATTTTAACAAGAAATTTGGTTCCACCTAACTGTTTGTTGAAGTCCCGCAAGTGGCATAATTAATTTTTTTAATCTGAAATTTGGTTCACCTACAATAACGGTTTAACTTGTAGCTATCTTAAAATATAAATTTATCTCAAAAATGTAAATATAAATGCTGACGATCCGCGTAACAAATGTATAGGAAATATTCTTCATGACAGTCAAACAGCAAGAGAAATTTCTTGAGCTTTAGCGTAGTAGAATAGTTTTGTTCAGTTAAATATATAAATTAAAAATTTCTAGTTTTTGTTTCGTTAATTTTTTTTTAAGATTATTCTTTTCCCATTGTCATTTTTTTAAAGACTATTATTTCACATCACAGCGAAAAAATGAAGTAATGTGCTAAAAAAATATATCAGATAATGTTAGCTTCTTTAACGTAGTTAAATTATTAATTTTAATTTGCCTGCTCGACAAGGTCGACACTTGCGGCTTCACAACTAGTTGTACGAACAAAATACTGCGCGCAACTTCAACGACATGCGTGCAGGGGCGACAGAACATTTGGCGTGTGTGCCAGTGTCGCCCTTCGCGAACACTTGCTCAGTGCCCGTGGAAACGCAAAACAATGCTGCGTACGTGGACGCCTTGAACGTGTACCCTACCGGCGGGTTTTCTCCGTGCGCTCCTGTTTTGTCCTGCCATTTGCTTCCGTCGCCTCTCCACTGCGAGTTTCGCCACATTCAATACTGCTGTGCCAACCTGTAATGGGAGTAAGACGGCGGGGAGGGCTGAAAGTGCACTTGTTGAAAGCCGGTAGCAGATCCCGGTGTGTAGGGAGTGCACATATTCAGCCCCCCTCCCCTCACCAAGAGTGCCTGGTTGGGTAGTCGTAACTACGGGAATGGCTATCCTAGTTCGGCCATCCCCCTGGTGCAGGCTCACGTGGTGGTCACCGGCTAATGTGTAAGAGCTGATTGGCGTGAAGTGGTGTGACCCTCTTACTGGACCACAGATTGGAGCCCTGGTGGTTCCGGTGAGAGACTGTCCGCCCCGGCTGACGAGCTCCGGTGGGGTCTTCTCATAGCTGATTGGGATTGCCCCTGCCGCGAGACACGGTCCCTGACATGGGGCAGCAATGCGAATATATAGCCAAGCGCCGCTCAAGTCCATCGCCACCTCCTCGAAAGGTCAAGGCTGGAAACACGGTGGCAACGCCGTGGCTGACGGAGTGAGGACGATAATGGGCTAGTGGCGACCCCACCACTGCACTCGCGATCAGTCACAGCTGAAACTGAGTAACAGAATGTTCTTTAGGATTAATACGATTTACAAATTATTGAGATACACTTAGTAGTAATGGGCGAACAGGTGGGAGAAAATATCCTTTTGACGAGTGGTATGTTATTATACTCGTTTGCTCAATGGAGCGGAAAGGTGTTATGGTTTGATGTTTTTAAAATTAATTGGTAAATCTCTAACTTTTTATTTTATCCCAAAAAAAAACCCCTTTTCATTGATTTTGTAGATAATGTCAAAAATGTGTGTGTGTATTTTTAAAATAGGAAATTACAGTTTTATTTATTTGTTTAAATATAGCATACGTAGCAAATAATTACTATTACTTTACATTTTCCTGTAATCCTATATTGTGTTTCATAGGATTTTTTATTTACATATATTACTTAATTACTTAACGTGGATGTAACAATGTTTTGATTGCCGTGAGTGTTTGTTAACGACTGCGTAAAATTAACACCATCACAGTCTTCATCACGAAAAAATACATCTGTTGTACTTTCCTGTCACTTGTGTTTGTGTTTTGTTTAGGCCCACAGCTAATGCGTTTCATGTTTATTTATAAACTTTGTGATGTTAGGCAAGCTTGTTTTCCTTCCGTTTCAAACATTTCGTTAATATTGAAAGCCTTTTATTAGATTCGGTGTATTTCTATTTCCATATATTAGTTCATTTTTATTTTATCCATTTAGTTTATGCAGCATCAATTTAGTTATGTTTTCTTCGCGCGATAGTGACACGTGTGTGAGAGTATAGGATTGTCAGTTTGTCCAATTGCAAGTGATGATCTGAGGCTTTAACGTGTACTTAAGCTAGTAGGTTAATGGGCCGGTAGTACGGCGCGACACTTAAGACGACTTAGTAAGGTTTCAGCAGGAATTTTCAAAAGGATACCACAACAGTCTGAAGTAATAGGACTACTTTCACTCATCTCGTTTACCCAAGGCGTCGGAAAGTTACACCCAGTGGCTAATTTACCTGTGGAAGAGAAAACAGTGCTTACGCCTCAAATGGTCCGTTGTTAACTGTTTCAAGAAATACAGTTCAAATCCGCAAAGATTGAGTGATAAGATNGTCGGAAAGTTACACCCAGTGGCTAATTTACCTGTGGAAGAGAAAACAGTGCTTACGCCTCAAATGGTCCGTTGTTCACTGTTTCAAGAAATACAGTTCAAATCCGCAAAGATTGAGTGATAAGATTTTTTTTTTTAATTATATCACAACCCCACGAATGCATTCAGTGAAGTAAAAGAGTTCAAATAAACTGACGTATTTTAAATTTAAAGGAGAGAAAAAAACAGCTGACAACGTCGTGAAATGTGATATCTAGAAATTTCAATGTGGCACCACTTATTTTGCCAGTGGGTAGATGAAGTGGGTTCACAAACTGACCTCAAATTGAAACGATTACATGGAATTAAAAACACACTGTATTAAACTTACAGATCTTCATGCCGACAGAAAGAATCGCAGAACCCAATCACCGAGCATGCTAAAAAAAACTCTCTCGATTTAACCAAGCCGTACAACGCCCACCGTATAACAAACGTAAAATTGAAGATATGTTGTCTATTCGCGGGTACTTCTAACTTTTCTGAAGCCCTGATGAAGTTATACTTTCAGGATATTCCTCCGCCTCATGCAAAAAATTATTAATAAAATACGGTATTAGGCTTACCTAAGTCTAGAAAATCAAATAAAATGTACAACGCACCGCATTTGTGCACACTTAGTTTCATTATATTCTGGGTGATAACTATTTCTTATTAGGTATTACCAATGAACCTATTTTCTCTTTGTTTTAATTCATATTAATTATAGATGAAATAATATAATCTATAAATAAAAGTTCAATTTAACCGTTAATAAAAAATACTTTTTTTATTAACAGAAGCATAAAAAGCTCGATACACAACATGCGTAGAACACAACCAAACACTTCATACACGAGGGGATTTTTCAGAGATGTGATTCAAAAAGTGTGGAGATGCTGCGAACAGGCTACAGCTGAAGTTATGGAGGAGCGGGCTCCTTTGTACGAGCGGTTATCTCGTCGTCATCCCGCGTGTGTGACGTCGCTGCTGGTCGGCGGATATCCTCGGGGCGCTGCTGGTTGCACTCCGTCGCCTCTCCATTAAAATGTAATTTTCCCTCCACCAGCGCTTAAGACTTCAAATGTTTATCACCACCAATTGTTTTTTCTCAGAAAGTCTTTCGATAGTTTCACAACACTCATGAAACATTTAGCTATAAAGACTGATCACGGTTAATTGAGCATTTTCGAAATCAAACTTTGAAAAATGTCACTTCCCTACCTACATACAATTTAATGGGCACATTGACTGCCATGCGCCCAGTTAAGTTGGTAATGACGACAAGAAAGCAGTTCCATGTCTCAACGTTGAAATAAAAGGATTAAATATATATTTGTAATTTTTGCCTTCTGTTTTTTTTTAATGTGCATAAGATTAAGAATGGGTAAGTTTGTAAAATGTTTACTAATAATTTTTCAGTTTCACTTAACGGACGCATGAATATAGTGGTCAGGCCCATGGCAATGTTTATTTTACGTATGATGGACGAATGCACAACGTGATTACAAGTAGATATGGAACAAGACTTTCGGAAGTGTTCAGTTTACCGTGAACAGGTTATAAGTGTCTCAGATCAATTCATAAACAAGCAAAACCCATGAAATTTTTCGTAATATCTGCTTTTAGATAAATAAATGAGAGTTCGTATAAATACATATACGTCTTTGAGAATTTAATTTTTTATATGCGCGTAAAATGCATATATTATAAATTTAGCAGAATAGTTTTAATTGTATTTTTGAAAATATTTATTGCGTTAAAATAAGCATACGGCGTTTTGCACCTAACACTCTTCTAATGAATAAAATTAACTTACAGAATTACATCAGCTGACATGATACATTTTAATACGGACGCAACTGATTAAAAACTGGTCGTTGTAAATTATTTTGTTGTGATATAAACTGTATTTTGTTTTTCCGTGGATAATAGTTAGTAANTTAAAAACTGGTCGTTGTAAATTATTTTGTTGTGATATAAACTGTATTTTGTTTTTCCGTGGATAATAGTTAGTACAAAACTGTTAGTTTACTATTGCAAAATTTCCTTATTGCAACATAAATTTAATAGAGTTTGGGTTAATAAAATAAGTTTTATTAAAAATATTTTTTTATAGTTTTAATAGTATATTTTAATATTTTAACTGTATCCCGNTTAAAAACTGGTCGTTGTAAATTATTTTGTTGTGATATAAACTGTATTTTGTTTTTCCGTGGATAATAGTTAGTAAAAAACTGTTAGTTTACTATTGCAACATTTCCTTATTGCAACATAAATTTAATAGAGTTTGCGTTAATAAAATAAGTTTTATTAAAAATATTTTTTTATAGTTTTAATAGTATATTTTAATATTTTAACTGTATCCCGACATGAAACTTTTACTAGAGACATTGGTAACGTGAGACGCTACAAACGAGACGCTCCAACAGAGATGCGGGGCTGACATCGACACGGCGAAGAATTAGTTCCAGGCTGTCGTCCCAGATGGCGCTTAATAATGCAGGCTCCTTTCAGCTGGCCCAAGTTGGAGGGCGGATAATACATTATAATTAGCAACAGCGACGAGTGCGGGGGTGGGAGAGATTTGGCCCCGGAGTGTTGTGCACTCTCGACCGCAAGCACTTCGCGTAATGAGTTAACCACCACCGGGGTGTTCGGACNAGAGAGAGAGAGAAAGAGAAAGATAATGCAAACTCCTCACACACGCAACTAAGAAAGGAAAAATTGAGAAGAATGCATCAGGAAAAGTAAGCAGCTCTCTAGATCAAGAAGTAATTTGTTTGCCGATGGGAATTACATGGCATACTTATGAGCTACTTGTTTAACCTTACTAAGCCCAATCTATCTCAGCAGTCTGCATTAAGATTTTTGAAGAAACCCGTCTTTAAATAAACAGAAGGAAAACGTGTTTGTTGGTCTTCGTATGCTCAAGTAGTACGAGTAGCGTATTATTATTCCGTATGTTCACGAGTAGAAAAAGAATTAGTTTCGTGCATATATTTTAACTATACATATATATGTCTAACCCATCACGGTATAATTATTTTATAATCTTCAGTAACGACACAACATGTATTTAAAATATACATTTATAGCGTTACATATGTAAAACTGTCAACGAACTGCTTCACTTTGGCTTACATAAACAATACAAACCACCCGTGTAATATTTTGTATATTCAGTAAATGATTACGGGCAATCTAAAGTCACTTTTCACCATCGCTTATTTTTCTGCAGCATTATAAAGACTTAAAAAAATTTTGTTGCCCTTAAGTCTAATAATTTGTATCGCCGCTTTGACAAAATGTGACCAAAATACCTTTCAAAGTTTGACTTATTGGAAGCAGTAATTCTGTAAAACTCTATATCACTTACTATTTAAAATTATTGAGTTCAAAAAACAATTACGTATTGAAGTGTATTTTGAATTACAAACTATTATGATGATGATATGGTGATTTCGTATTTGGTAAATATGTAATTTTGCTTGTTTCGTTAGATGTAAAATATTCGTAATTTTGTGTATGAAATCGGTTCACGTGACCGTTTTGTTAACAAAATCAACTAATTCGTACATTGATTTTAAACTAATAGTTTCAGAAACATGAATTTGAAATCCAAATTTAATCATCCATTTTTTATTTTAAATCCGTAAAGTTAAACCTAATTGTTTACAACGTGAATCCCTATTACAATTTTAAAAAGTAACAACAAAAATCGGATACTGAATGAAAACTATCATTCCTTTGCATTTTACCCTACGATGCATTTATTCAGAAACGTTTCAAAGGCAGACCTTTTTTGGCTGCTCTTAAATAGAGTCAATGCAACTTCTCAACGTATACTTTTGAAACAACATTTACAAACCATATTGTTTAATAGGAGTGGTTTCTGATTTATAAACTCGGCGACATTTAGTCTAGGACTATGTTATGTAATGGCAGGCCTGTGGAAAACGGAATATAGTAATCTATTCTCAGCATTTAATATGTTCGGAAACACCTTCTTCAGTGGTTGGATGTCATTAACTTAACAAGTCATCAGTAATTCAACAATACGGTAAACGACTCCGTAATTTTTTTTTCTACGACAAATGGCAGGGCTTATTGCTACATACAAAATGGGGCAATATCGCACATTCGCGATCTTATATTCGTGTAAACAAGGGTATTTATTTTAAAGACTACAAACAACGCAATCGATAGGGGTTTGGATCCGATGAAAATACATCTCATATTCNAGAGAGAGAGAGAAAGAGAAAGATAATGCAAACTCCTCACACACGCAACTAAGAAAGGAAAAATTGAGAAGAATGGATCAGGAAAAGTAAGCAGCTCTCTAGCTCAAGAAGTAATTTGTTTGCCGATGGGAATTACATGGCATACTTATGAGCTACTTGTTTAACCTTACTAAGCCCAATCTATCTCAGCAGTCTGCATTAAGATTTTTGAACAAACCCGTCTTTAAATAAACAGAAGGAAAACGTGTTTGTTGGTCTTCGTATGCTCAAGTAGTACGAGTAGCGTATTATTATTCCGTATGTTCACGAGTAGAAAAAGAATTAGTTTCGTGCATCTATTTTAACTATACATATATATGTCTAACCCATCACGGTATAATTATTTTATAATCTTCAGTAACGACACAACATGCATTTAAAATATACATTTATAGCGTTACATATGTAAAACTGTCAACGAACTGCTTCACTTTGGCTTACATAAACAATACAAACCACCCGTGTAATATTTTGTATATTCAGTAAATGATTACGGGTAATCTAAAGTCACTTTTCACCATCGCTTATTTTTCTGCAGCATTATAAAGACTTTAAAAAATTTTGTTGCCCTTAAGTCTAATAATTTGTATCGCCGCTTTGACAAAATGTGACCAAAAGACCTTTCAAAGTTTAACTTATTGGAAGCAGTAATTCTGCAAAACTCTATATCACTTAATATTTAAAATTATTGAGTTCAAAAAACAATTACGTATTGAAGTGTATTTTTAATTACAAACTATTATGATGATGATATGGTGATTTCGTATTTGGTAAATATGTAATTTTGCTTGTTTCGTTAGATGCAAAATATTCGTAATTTTGTGTATGAAATCGGTTCACGTAACCGTTTTGTTAACAAAATCAACTAATTCGTACATTGATTTTAAACTAATAGTTTCAGAAACATGAATTTGAAATCCAAATTTAATCATCCATTTTTTATTTTAAATCCGTAAAGTTAAACCTAATTGTTTACAACGTGAATCCCTATTACAATTTTAAAAAGTAACAACAAAAATCGGATACTGAATGAAAACTATCATTCCTTTGCATTTTACCCTACGATGCATTTATTCAGAAACGTTTCAAAGGCAGACCTTTTTTGGCTGCTCTTAAATAGAGTCAATGAAACTTCTCAACGTATACTTTTGAAACAACATTTACAAACCATATTGTTTAATAGGAGTGGTTTCTGATTTATAAACTCGGCGACATTTAGTCTAGGACTATGTTATGTAATGACAGGCCTGTGGAAAACGGAATATCGTAATCTATTCTCAGCATTTAATATGTTCGGAAACACCTTCTTCAGTGGTTGGATGTCATTAACTTAACAAGTCATCAGTAATTCAACAATACGGTAAACGACTCCGTAATTTTTTTTTCTACGACAAATGGCAGGGCTTACTGCTACATACAAAATGGGGTAATATCGCACATTCGCGATCTTATATGCGTGTAAAGAAGGGTATTTATTTTAAAGACTACAAACAACGCAATCGATAGGGGTTTGGATCCGATGAAAATACATCTCATATTCGCAAATGTGTTTCCTTGACACATTTCGACAGTTACATACGAGGGCAACAGGCATTCATATATGGCTGTGATGGACACTAACACTGCTTTATTGCTCTTGGGAGATGTATATCACTCAGACGCGGATTTTGATCACCTACACATTCGCTATAACCTGTTTACATACTTGACCGGCAAAAATTTTCATTCCACTACTCCTACAATATTCTGTGGCAATATACGCCGCAGTAAGGTTTATTCAACTCCGGTTAGAAACAAATCGTGATTTATTATGGAGGAGTATGGCCTAGCGTAAATTTCCGCCGATAGATGCGCAGTGTTCCAGAAGGTCACTTTTAATTAACATCTTAAGCAACGAGAATTATAAAAAAAAACCTTGCTTGGTTACGAAGAAAATTTATATTTGATTAATTATATTACAGTTATCCTNAACGAGAATTATAAAAAAAAACCTTGCTTGGTTACGAAGAAAATTTATATTTGATTAATTATATTACAGTTATCCTGTTTTATAACTTAGAAAATAGAGACAATCTGGTACACATACGACACTAACGCTTACCTAGTGGTGACAATTTTTGGTTGCCAAACTTTTAACGTTGACCTCCCCAGCCTGTAGTAGACGTAACGTTAGCCGCAGGTGAACGGGCAGTTGACGTAGTCGCTACTGGGTAGTTATTCTGAGCCTCTGCTTTGTTTGAATCTTCTGTCGTAATTAAACCTCTCTCGCCCATTCTGTGCTGCAATTTAAATTTCGTAAGAAAATATAGTTATTTTTTACGCTCCCACAGCGCCACTGTACACACAGATGTTCATCGTCTTCGTCTCGAGGATGCCTGGGGATACAGAAATTTCAAGCGGGGAATACATTTTAATTTGGCGGGGGATCCCTCGGAAGATCGGCGGTGCATCTTCCCTCTGTGGCAGCGCGGAGCAGCTTCCGGACTCACAGTTCCCTCATTAAGAAATTAATTGCCGCGCTGCGCCCGCCCTGGCCGAATTCTATTTTTATCCTCTCCCGCCCCTCTCAAATCCTCTCCCCCCTCCATCTGTTAATTGCTTCCTCGGTTCGTTATTTTCACCGGAGTGGTTAGCTGTGGAGGGGGCAGACGAGGGTGAAAACCACTCAGGCCCGACACTAGCACCACACTTCTAAGAGCTGCTAGGTCTATATCTACTTCCCGCCACTTGCTCCGAGAATGGGGGAGAGATGAGAATAAAAAAAAGACGTCCCCCCACGAGCTCTTGAACTTTCTGAAAATATTGTTTTCCACGCCAGCGAAGATTTACTGATTGGTTAATGTCTTCTTCCCCCACCTCCCTCCTTTTCTTTATCGCTAGACTTTTTTTTCCCCCCATTGGCGAACAACTCTCGCTGCAGAACTTCATTCCTATTAAGAAACTAAAATAAATCTACATCTTCGCGACGGGAAATGCTTTCAAAGTGTACCTGCCGTTCACAGAACAGAGATTACTGCATCACTACAGTGTGTATCTCTCTTACGTTGTATGTTTATTACAGTAAAGAATACATGGTGTGANCAGAGATTACTGCATCACTACAGTGTGTATCTCTCTTACGTTGTATGTTTATTACAGTAAAGAATACATGGTGTGCTCTGTTGCCACACGGATGCCGAATATGAACAGTCAAGAAGTTACGCTGTGTTGAAAGAATAAGTGCATACATACGAAATTACGTAAAAAAAACTGTCATTATGAATAGTAGCGTATGAATGTATAATCGTTTTATTAGCTACCCATTGCAATCTAGGAGTGTGACGCACTATAGACTAAAATAAAAGGAGCTCGTTTGGACTGAAAAGACGATATTTGATTAATATTTTAAGAAACACATCTAATATGATCACACTTACCCGCATTTTTCCCAGGGGACTTGAACTAGTAATGAAAGAGCAGGTCGAGCTCTAATTCACTCTAAAGTTCTGTACTGTATTACGTGGTTTACAACGTTACCTTTTTAAACAATTTTATACTTTTGTAGCATTAATAAATCATTGTAATAAATAAAAATGTATATTAAAACTGCTAAGAGCACGTATAAACAAAATTTGCAGTCACAGTACATAATAGGCCTAGTGATACCCGGTGTCTTCGGGAATACCTGAGTACACGGGTACCCGAGTGCAAAGAAGCGGGTACCCAAGTACTCGCCCACATAGAGCCTATTACCCGGGTACCCGTTCCTTGCAATTGTGTAATATGTATTGTTTGATTGAAGAGAACGAATACATACTAGTTACCCCGAAATATACATTTTATCTGAACAGCTCTATTGTAAAGAAAAATAGGCTGTACCGTATGTAATGGCTATTATGGTATATACTGTAAATCGCACATGAATACAAATGTAAATTAATTTGTATATATCTATTTACTACCTATTTGAAAATCTAAACAGGGGATATTTTCTTTATGGGAAACCGGCATGTACCCATAAAAGAGTTTAAATGTGTATATGTTACTCAGACTTTATTCGTTTAGTTGTTTATTCACATGAATGTAAGTAGAGCGATTATAGGGACTTCGGCACATCGGGACCTGGTACCGGAGCGTCGGAGCTGTTCAATCTCTGTTATTCCGGTCCCCCGGCGGCCATATTGGATCCATGTGACCTTGAACTTTGACCCAAAAATTCAAAAAATCCAAATTTTTTTAAAACAAAGTTTAAAAAATTGTATTAAAACATAAAACAATTATTTAAACATTATTAAAAAAAATATTAAAATATTTCTTTAAAAAAACTTACATTTCCTGATATCTCCTACAGCCCCCCTCCCTCCCATATTCGTTCCACCATCTTAGTAGGTGCAGTCCATTTCGGTCAGTGCAGCCTGAAATCTTGGTAGGTGCAGTCCGCCATATTGGTTGGTATCACAGCCACCGTCTGCCATCGTGGTAGATGCAGCCATCTGCCATTTTGTTCGGTGCAGTCCGCCATATTAGTAGGTGCAGCCGTCCGCCATATTGGTCGGTGCATTCCGCCATCTCGGTAGGTGTCACAGTCACAGTCCGCCATCTTGGTTTTTAAGATTGTAATTTGTTTGTTTGTCTCTCACCTTCATTCAAATGCCATCTTGTTTTTTTTNCCGCCATCTTGGTTTTTAAGATTGTAATTTGTTTGTTTGTCTCTCACCTTCATTCAAATGCCATCTTGTTTTTTTTCGTTTGTCATTTGTTTTACATTTTTTAATTGCTGGTGCTGTTCCCAGCACCATGCCCAGCAGACGACTAACCTCATCTACTCCCCCCTTCCAATATATTTAATTGACCAGTTGCCCCACCTCTGATTCTCATTGGCTAATAACCAACCCCCTTCCATTATAGTTAATTGCTCCGCCAATGTTTCTCATTGGCTAATTACTGGGGTGTTTTTGGAAACCTTCGTTCTGACCAATCGGCAGCGTACTTTAATCGTGAGGCCGGACTATTTCCCCCACCCTAATTAAAAACTCTTTCCTAGNTTACTGGGGTGTTTTTGGAAACCTTCGTTCTGACCAATCGGCAGCGTACTTTAATCGTGAGGCCGGACTATTTCCCCCACCCTAATTAAAAACTCTTTCCTAGACGCACGCTGAGCCCCCGTGGGAAATCAGTCATTTTTCTAGCTCTTAGAGATGTGCACGTGTTGTCCGAGCGGCCATAAAATCCTTTCGGCCATTTTGGTATTTGGAAGGTGGAAGGGTGTGCTCGCTTAGTGGCTTGGACAAACGGGACGAGTTACCATACCTGCCGAAATAATTTCTCCTGGTCTACACACATAACGAAATTTCGACCGTATCCAAGAATTTTCCGGCCTGTCTGCAGAAGGACGAAGACATCCANTGGTCTACACACATAACGAAATTTCGACCGTATCCAAGAATTTTCCGGCCTGTCTGCAGAAGGACGAAGACATCCAGGACTGCCTCCCATGCAAGGAGGGTTTCGAGGGCTGCACCACCTCGGTTCCCGACAAACCACATCGCAGGGGTTGGTGCAAGGCCCGCCGAGCAGCCTTCGCGACGTCTGCGCCCGTGGAAGACGACGTCCCCATTGAAGACGCCCTCCCCGTAGAAGACGATGCCCCATGCAAGCTATCTTCTCGTAAGCTGTACCTGTGGAAGATGCTCCCGTTCAAAAAATTTACTGGAAAGCAATATTTGGCGAGGAAACTAACCCAGAACACAGCTGCCCGATGTGTATGAACTTCGATGAAGTTTTAAATTAATTTGTAAACAATTTGTGAAACTTGGTGTGTGCATGGGAACTTAAAACATTTTTATATAACAAAAATCGTATAAAATATTTTGCAACATCCAAGGTTTTCGCTCGTTGGACTGGTACACCATCAAGCAGATTGCCATCTCGTGCAGTGACGAAGACGAGATAACCAAAGTTTTAATTTTTTTTACCACCGTATCCATGGAAGCACCTCTACCGCACCACGCTACAGGCGCATCGCCTACAGACGTACGAAACGCACGGACTAAGGTGGGACAAGGGAAATATTCCATACGAGGAAATTCCAAAAATGCTGGGCTCTGCCATAATTTCCTGTGTATGTGTTTGGAAGACGCTAAGAGACGGCGATTCGCAATGTGTGCCCCATCAAACCAATTTTGTAGACCATCATAAGCATTGCCGCTGCCCGCCGTTTCGGCATCTTGTTGAGATGTACGTTACAAGACTTCACGAGTGCAAAAATCAAAGATATTTCTGTGCTCCGTGCAACTCCGAAACCCTAAAACTGTGTAGTTATGATATCCCGTGGTACATTAAAAAAAAACTACGAGGAACCCATGGTACATAAAAATTNCCCTAAAACTGTGTAGTTATGATATCCCGTGGTACATTAAAAAAAAACTACGAGGAACCCATGGTACATAAAAATGAAATATTATATGTGTAATGCCCTCCAAGACTCAGAGAAAAAAATATGTGTAAAAAGTGTTTCTTGTGTTATGCAGAAGAATGATATTGAGATGTATGTGCATAAATAAATGTGTTAAAAAAAAATATTAATTTTATCTCCAGTTATATCTTGCTCACGTAAGATAAAAAAACGCTGTTGGTAAAGAAAATAATATATTTAGTATCAAATAAAAAAAATTGAAATATTCAATGAGACTCTAGTCGTCACTAAAACAACGTATGATATAATTTACGTGTATGAATGTAAATTTTTATGAAAATAAATTAAGGTTAGGGGTAAAACACTTTCCAAATGAAGGTGGCCTCGAAAAAGTATCTTTAGATGTGCCGTGTAGCAGCGGCAGAGACAGCCGGAGTTAAGGTTGGCATCACATGGTGGTCTGGGACGCTGTCCTATGTCAAATATTAATGTTTAATAATATGTCACGTTACAATAAAAAGTGCTATTGGCAACCTCTGCGATTTATGTCACTAAGAATTTACTACACCCTGAAATCTCAATTTAGTCATGGATGTTTACCTTTATTTTTATATTGGTTAGTTTAGTTTGTGAAGTACCTATATGAAACTCTCCGATTGACGAAATCATTAATATCAGTAATTAAAAAAAAGTTTTAATTTTCATTTTGGCATAAATGTGGAAGTGGGGTTCATAAACTCAGCAAAAATTAGTAAAACATATTAGNCCCTAAAACTGTGTAGTTATGATATCCCGTGGTACATTAAAAAAAAACTACGAGGAACCCATGGTACATAAAAATTAAATATTATATGTGTAATGCCCTCCAAGACTCAGAGAAAAAAATATGTGTAAAACGTTTTTCTTGTGTTATGCAGAAGAATGATATTGAGATGTATGTGCATAAATAAATGTGTTTAAAAAAAATGTTAATTTTATCTCCAGTTATATCTTGCTCACGTAAGATAAAAAAACGCTGTTGGTAAAGAAAATAATATATTTAGTATCAAATAAAAAAAATTGAAATATTCAATGAGACTCTAGTCGTCACTAAAACAACGTATGATATAATTTACGTGTATGAATGTAAATTTTTATGAAAATAAATTAAGGTTAGGGGTAAAACACTTTCCAAATGAAGGTGGCCTCGAAAAAGTATCTTTAGATGTGCCGTGTAGCAGCGGCAGAGACAGCCGGAGTTAAGGTTGGCATCACATGGTGGTCTGGGACGCTGTCCTATGTCAAATATTAATGTTTAATAATATGTCACGTTACAATAAAAAGTGCTATTGGCAACCTCTGCGATTTATGTCACTAAGAATTTACTACACTCTGAAATCTCAATTTAGTCATGGATGTTTACCTTTATTTTTATATTGGTTAGTTTAGTTTGTGAAGTACCTATATGAAACTCTCCGATTGACGAAATCATTAATATCAGTAATTAAAAAGAAGTTTTAATTTTCATTTTGGCATAAATGTGGAAGTGGGGTTCATAAACTCAGCAAAAATTAGTAAAACATATTAGNAAGTTTTAATTTTCATTTTGGCATAAATGTGGAAGTGGGGTTCATAAACTCAGCAAAAATTAGTAAAACATATTAGGTACAGTAACTTTCAAAATTGAACCATTGAGCTTGAAATTAGAATATAAAATAACAATAATAGTTTTATTTAAATTGGGTAGCAAAGATGGCAGTAGAACATTTTTAGCGTACCGAAAATAAACCTGGTGGGCCTAAACAATTTCTTCTTACATTTGTCCCGACTCAGGTTGTGTGCTAGGTTAACCAACTCTGATTTTTACGGGCTTCTTTGTCAGTGCCGTAAAGGGTAGGTTTGAACATCACAATATAATTACTGACTGTTATTTTACCTAACTATTCCAATTAAGTGTTCTACGAAATATTTGGAATGGGCACTAAAATAATCCGACTACGAACGGGAAAATCCGCGAGTTACCCGGCCGGGGATCGAACCCGATTCGTCTTCGTGCGAGGCGAGAAGGCTAACCGCTCAGCCACCGCGGTCCCTTTGTAATTTTGGTTTTCTTGTTTATTTATATTTTTAAATATGAAAATTTCAAAAGTAAGTCTATAGAAATCTAGCTGCTGAGTTAACGCTGCAGTACATATATAAAAACTAAACTACGAACCCATAAATGTCACAATATTGATTATATCAAAATTTGGCAGGATCGATATGGTGACATAGTTATGAGCTCGTAGTTCAGTTTTTGTATCTGTACTGCAGGATAAGGTCAATAGTCAGTGCGCTATAGTTGTATTTTCTTGCTTATTTATTAAAAAAAAAANGTATCTGTACTGCAGGATAAGGTCAATAGTCAGTGCGCTATAGTTGTATTTTCTTGCTTATTTATTAAAAAAAAAAATTAATAAGCAAGGTAAAAACCAAGAATCCAAATGGCGGGTGAAGCTTGCCCTTAACTAAAATTGACGTTATGACACGCCTGCTTGCTTTCNAAAAACCAAGAATCCAAATGGCGGGTGAAGCTTGCCCTTAACTAAAATTGACGTTATGACACGCCTGCTTGCTTTCCGCAGGTCCCGTGCTGCTTCCCGACCTGTGCTCTAGTTGTGGCTTGGCTGAGCAACCCACCTATTGTGAAAAATGGCTCCCTAAAGTGACCACATCACCAAACTGGCAGTGAACACGTTGTGTAAGACAGCGAACAGCGTGGTCACCAGAAGCGGGGTGTGGACGATAGAGCCACGGTGCGACGAGAGTGGGAGTCGACACGAGAACTCCAGAACATGATCATGTCTACTATACCGTGTTGACGGACCAGGAGCGTGATTGTTGTTCTCTCTTCCGTCTACCGGGAGCCGACTAACGTCTTGGAAACAATAAGCAAGGCGGAAGTTGCACGGCATGAAGGGTAGTGGTCGCCTCCCTGTCTGAACACCGTTAACTCCGCTACGCCCCGCTGACGATGCTTGCGTATCTGGACTTCCGATAAGCGTAAAAGCGAAATAGAATCGCTGCGCTCGTGCCCTGTTAACGTTATGAATGCGTCTGCCGTTTTCAGATACGCCTGTAGGTTTCACTCTAAAAAGAAATCTCTGGTAAACTTCCTAAACTGAATTGGAAGTGTTTAACCCACATATCGTACGGAAATAATACCACACATCGGGCTACAGATATGGAATGTTTAGAGTCGCTACTATACAAAGTTAGGCAGTTTCCTACGCATTTGACTGTTTCCTGCGCAAATGTAGGAACGCTAGCGTAGATGTATTGGGAAATAAGTTTACCACTCGCGCTTTCTCACTCTACGTATACACACATATAGTAAATATGCGAATAATATCTTACAGTGTAGTATCACACGAAAGCCTTTAAAAAAATGCTATTATTTGTTGAAAACAAGTGCGTTTGGTCGTGATACAACCAATCCAATTCGAATAACAGAAGTAAAGGATGTTCGCGATTAAATGAGTACTTTTGAAATCAACTTTTGACAAATGTCACTGCCCTTACCTACATTAATTTTTAATTGCCACGCTAACTGGTACGCATACAGTAAAGTCGGTAACGACGGAGGGAAAGTAGTTCCATGTCTTAATGTGTTAGGCAAACAATTGTAAATACTGGAATTATTTCGCTTTCAATCTTATTTAATGCATGTGCATGTATGAATTAGCAAATTTGTAAAATGTTCTCTTTTTTAATAATTTCAATTTTACTTGGCCGACACATGAATAAAAAGAGCACGCATAAATATGGTGTAAAAGTACACAATGTGCATACAAGTAGATCTTAAGCAGGACTTTCAAAAGTGCTAAGTTTTCCCTGAACAGCTTATAGAGGATTTTATCCCGGTCGTTTGCACTGAGGATTAGTTTTACTGGGAGTATTTTTATTTACATTCCAAGAAAACACTGGCACTGTGCCATTAATAAACCTTTCTCAGTCACCCCTAGCCACGACTTTTATAAAGAAGTAAAGACTATATTATTATATTTTTCTTTTTCCTGGACGACAAATCAGTGAAACTAAGCATACGTAATAAGTTAACTTAATTCTGTGACATTAGCATAAGTGGTGATAATGCTCATTGCATTTTTCTGCTATTTGAAATATTATGGCAGTCAACACCGTATACAAAAAAACCAGATGTATATCAGCTGGCAGAAGATTAGAGATGGGAGACGTATCTGGTCTGACTGTTTTAATTACTTTATGTCGAAAGTGGGCTCAATTTTTATTATTCAAATAGGGTTCTTCTGTACTTCACCAAAATTTTTCGTGGCCGGCACTGTACAAGAACGAGAAGACCTGCTTCCAAGAAATACCTGTTTAAAGCATACACCTCCAACACAAATATGTTATGGTACTTTCTTTACCATGCGGTTAGTTCCTAGTCAGCTGTCGGAAATTATTACTCTGCAAAAGAAGACGGGCATCCTGCAGCTAAATTCCACTGCACCTGAACACGTTATTTGCTCTAACTGTGAGGAGTGAGTGAGGGGATAGGTTTGGGCGGCTCTTAACATCAAGATCGCCAATGAAGGTAAAGCGAAGTGAATATGGAGTAGTGCGGGAATGAAGGGACGGGGAAACTGGAGATCCCCCAGAAAACCCGCCTACCAGCGGCATCTTCCGGCACGATTCCCACATGCGAAATTCCGGGAGCGAACCAGCCGGGAACCGAACTGTATTCACCCAGGGTTGGAGGCGAGCAGTCTAACCACTACACCTACGTGGCCTCTGCTCTAACGAAGCGCATTTTCGAAGTTCAGAAGATTTTTACAAGTATATTTACTTAAGTGTACAATGGAGAGTTGTGTCATTAGTTTTGTTTTGTGTGGTTGCAGTACTGTTTTATCACAGACCATTAATTCTGATAGTTGTAGTAAGTAGACAACTTGTAGGGTTTAGTTTGTTTTAAACTGTTAATTTCCCTGACTGGCTACCTGGAAGAATTCCATATTTCATATGTTAATTCCTCGTGTACACACATGGCAGATATTGCGAGCGTATACTAAGACAGGGGAATCAAATAACTATAGTAGGGGGGCAGGTATATTGAGGTATCCCAGAATTCAGAAATAAAGCTTAAGGAAACCTCGGTACTTGCATGCGTACTGATTTTGGGCTGCAGTAGATCAAAGGATAGCCGACAAAGAACATAGTTACTTGAGGAATATTTGAATTAAATACGAAGAGAACTATATTTTCAAAAACTAAGATAACCTTGAAAACTATGCCACCTGCTTGCCTCGCACCAAGGCGAATCGGGTTCAATCCCCGGCCGGGTTACTCCCGGATTTTCACATGTGGCAATCGTGCCGATAGATGCTGCTGTTCAGCGTGTCTTCTCAGGGATATCCCATTCCCCCCGCCCTTTCATTCCGGCGCTTCTCCATACTCATCTCAACCACCATCATAAACTCTCAAGATCTCGCTGCTAAGAGCAGCCCAAATATGTTCACTTCACTTTTCACTCAAGAATCCAAAATGGCGGGTGAAGCTTGTCCTTAAGGCTACGGCCAAGCTGGCGAGCTGAGTGCGGGAGTGTATCACAAGCAGTTTTACAAGCGTGGCCGTGCTTCGCGACCAGCGACAGAGCCACGAACGTCGAGGTGAACGTTTTGAGTTTCTAACGTAACGCAGCTGAGGGTTCGAGAGTGGAGTGGAGTTGAGGGGCGTCGGTGGTCCATAACAACAAGATCTTGAGAGACGATGAGTGCGAAGCTAGGTGAGTATGGAGCGGCACCAAATTGCAAGGGCGGGGAGGGAATGGGATATATCGGAGAAAACAAGCCAAACAGCGGCGTTGTCCGACACGATTCCCACGTGTAAGGGTCCAGAAGTGGCTACGCCGGGAATCGCACCCAGTTAACATTGGTGGTAGGCGAGTGTTCTAGCCACTATGCCGATCGCGGCCCCGAAGCTGCGGAGTCCGAAGTAAGTTATTTCCATAATGTACTAATAAAACGGGCAAAATCTGAAGAAAAAATTGCGTAACATCCGTTTATCTTATGGCATGTTGAAAGGATGGAAGTTTTAAGCCCTATCAACTAGAAAGTCGACTAGAACAGCCGGTGCACCTGAAAACTTTGTGTGTGCCCTGGACCTCTGGGGTGTTATGGACAAGGAAGGTGACCCGTGTGGTAAAGGAAATAATAACTCCAGTGGGTTTCGAGTATTGAAGCGAAGAAATCTGAAGAGAGAAACGTCGTCTCGATTTAAAATTCATTCGTTTAGTAAAATAAAGTTTACTGGCAATAAATCTAAAATATGTTGTCTCGACGCAAAAAATAAATTGAACCACAACCGTGTATAGCTACATCCGTACGCAACAAATGAGTTGCTCTTTCTTCTCTTTCGTGATGATAAGTTTGAGGAACGGCAACGATATTCACGCGCAATAAACGAGCCTCTGTTCCGAGATACACCCCCGCCACAATTCGAAGACTATGCCCGAGAGTATGTCCTGTAAAAATTGATTCAATATTTCTCTATTCATAAAATACAAAACTGGCCCGGGTGTAGTTACGTTATTTCCCTATTATTGCCAGAATTTTACAAAGAAATAACACAACTTCAACGACAATTTCCGCAAATAAAAAAATAATTTTTTGTATAACTCCTGAAATTAACATGCTGAATTTTATTCGAAGGAACATTCCATTGGAACACGGCCAACTCTACGTGTTATTTGCTGTTAGCCAGTCAATAAAGAATGCGTAGCTTTACCAGTAAGTCGGCGATAAGTGAGAACAAGATACCAATAGATCAATACATGCTTGCAGTTACGGATAAAGTCAGTTCACTTCTAGCCTGTCTTTAACGCTAGTAAAAGTGTGCTGTCCTCAAAGTGTTAAGAATTCAGAGTTGAAATGGTGGCTTGTACCGGGAGGTCCAGCGGCACACGCCACCAAAATGGCGTCACTTGCCCACAGTATTTCGGAACGCTGTTCGCCAATCAGCGCGTGGTATAACTTGCCAGCCGGTGGCCCAGCCAACAGGGAACATTACGCAGCGAGCAGGAGCCGGTCTGACATAATGCCCACTTACGGAGACTCGCGCAGCCAATTGCAGAATGGGTACGCCCACATCACAGAAACCGCTGTACAATTTTGTTTCTGTATTTATCTACTCTGTTCCCCCGTACTAAGAGGAAAATACCTGGTGCAACACTAATAGGAACGGAAGTTGCGTAAAGTACAGCACTTCCAAGAAGATTAAAAGTTACGTAAATGTGTAAAGAACGTTACAGACAATAGTTTTCGAATGCGAAAATTTCCCCATCGAGAAAATACCCACAGCCTCCCTTGGCCAGCACTTCAGTAGAGTAGGTGTGTCATATAGTCGCCTAAAATAATGTCTAAAACAAAACCTCTTGTCGCCTATCATATTGTGGAAAGGTGCCGAGTCCACGCTAGATATTAAACTTAGAGGAATATCTCTATCGTGGTATGAAGATCGGGCGCATGTATACTGAAAAAAAGTGTATTCTTGTAGTTAGTCAACAAATGCGTAACAGTCCACGGAACCTGTAGAGAAATTCAACGCTACAGCACAGGAAAATGTGACACTCATATACTTCCTTGCGTAGAAAGCCGCCAAGTAAAAATATATTAATTACAACTACCCGTAAAATTTTATTAGTCAATTTAATCTCGAATAATTTACGTATCTGGCGTGATGCCACAACCGAAGCACTTTATCAGTCCTGGAGACGTATTTTCCTGTATGAATGGAACAAAACGCTAAGACGGAATATGGTCACAACAGTGCCTCACAGCTGCTAAAATAATGCGCATTTAATAGACAATGAAACTGCAAGTTCATGAACAGCAACAGAAATTGAGAAAGGAGCACGCTTGAAATCGACTTACCAACTAACTAGTGGCCAAACTAAATGAGAATGCTCAAGGCAATACGCCCAAGCGTGTTGGAAAAAAAAATCCCTAAAAATTAAAAATGAGTTGAAGGTAGGGAAACAAATGAAGTGGCGGTTTATCCAAGTTCCCGCGATGCAGAGGAGCAAGTACGTCTGCTCCCGTGCAAGTCCCATAAAATTAAGTGCATATAACTCTTTCCTTGACAGACCTTATCGAGGAGAAAATCGTGCTTGCATTTTGTGGTTGAAGTGAAGGAATGGAAGAAAAGAAAGCATGGAGGAAAGTAAACTCAGCCTAACGGGTAAGAAAGACAAAACTACTGCGGAAACAGACATCTACGGTAGTTGAATGAAAATACCGACCGTATGTCGTCTCTAAGACCTTCGAACATCCTGTCTAAAAGAAAATCCACTGGTTTTTTTGCTCGCCTTTCATCAGCATTCAACAACACCCACAATCATTAAGAATTATTATTCGAAATGCATCGATGCATGATTTTCCTCGAAACCTTAGACCTTTTTCAGACTGTTCAGATAAGTTTAAGATTGCTGAAATCGTAGTATATTTGTCTATTTAACTTAATTCTAAGTCATTATTGTAAATTAAATATCAATAAAGACCATCAAACCTATTTCATATGGCAATTATGTATTGGTTATTTGAATAAAGTTTATTTTGTGGTAAACATTTTCACTATAGATGCTACATAACAGAATATAAGCAATAAAAAACGGTATAAATACAAAGTGGAACATTGATAAATTGTGAGATGAAATCTTGTTCTATATTGCCATATAATTATTATGATGTCCACTTGTCATTATGAAAAAATTACTACTTTAAAGCTGCACTTAGGGCACGTGAATCTAATTGATTACTATGCAAAATGAATGTGGACAATAATACGTTGCATATGGCCAGGAAAACCTAATTGACTAGTTGAGAAATCCTTACATGACACACATACACTCATTTGCAAGAAAAAACCACCACAATGAACGAATTGCGCGAGCACAACGAAGGTTGCCACACAGTATCGCCATAGCCAGATATGTGTCCCATTTGCGTTCAGTGCGGTTTGCTTGCGCGGATGTGGTACTAGAGGGCATATATGCCCCTCCATCATCCATAGCTAAAAGACACTGACTAAGATCTTGGTAGCAATGTGATCCACAGGGCCAAGTTCAGTGAACATACGGTATGCCCCGACGGCGCATTCGACAAGCGTTTTCTTGAGCTTTATTAATTTGAGAGAGGCCGCATCGTCAGCCCCCGAGAGGCAGGTTAGACGTTTCGGCGCTTTTCTCTCCACTTTAACCTCTATGCCTACACTGTGAGTCGCTGTTGGGCGCAGTGGAGACAGGATGGCACACACAGCCGTTGAAAAGACTTGGGTCGACCCCGGCGGATTGTCAGCAGGGATGATCGTTTCATCGTGCGACAGGCTGTAATAACTCCACGGGAGTTGCTCCGCACCATACAGGAACATGTCATGACAGCTGGAGATACGCCTATGTTCACCAGTACCATATCCAGACGGCTAGCAGAGCGGGATCTGTCTTCGCGGCATCCCTTACGACGTCTGCCATTACGACCTGAGCATCGCCGAGCACGTGTGACCTTCTGCTGGGAACGGGCAGCATGGCAGCTTGCGTACTGGCGACAAGTGGTGTTCAGCCACGAATCTCGGTTCTGTCTGGATACAGACGACCGCCGAATCCGAGTCTGGAGACGTCCTGGCCAGCGCCGTGATCCACGCTTCATTGTAGAGTGGCACTTCCGCCCCACGGAAGGTGTCATGGTGTGGGTGCCATTTTCTACTATCCCCGCACCCCACTGGTAGTTACTGAAGAACCCTGACGGCGCGGTGATACGTACAGGAAATTCCACGACCATGTGCGCTCCCCTTCGTGGTGCAGCTTGACTACCCCATTATCCAGCAGGATAAAGCCCGCCCTCACACAGCACAGAGGTATCTCTGGCTTGCCATCGTGATGCCAATGTGCTTCCTTGGTCAGCAAGGTACCCAGACCTTTCGCTAATCGAGAACGTTTGGGACCAGATTAGATAGTCAGTTCATGGTTAATTCTAACTTTTTTGAAGCCCTTCTAATATTATAGTTTAAGGCTATTCCTCCGCCCCATGCAAACAAAGCTCAACTAAGTCAAGAATAATACACCAAATGGACTACGCACCGTATTTGTGCGCACTGAGTTTAATAATAATTTGCATGATAACTATTCCGTACTAGGCATTATGAACACACCTTTTTCTCTCTTTATCTCTGTATTTATTCATAACAATTATAATTCAAATGTCATAATTTATAAATAAATTATAAATAAAAATTAATTTTAACAAAAAAAAAGATACTTTTATATTTAAAGATGTATTAAACTCTTTTGATACGTGGCATATTCAGAAAACAAGCAAAGACGTGATAAATGTAGTGGCTTTCAAAGGTTTTATTCAAAAAATGTCAAGAAACTGTGAATAGACTACAGTTGGAAGAATAAAGTTTATTCTTTACGTAGACCCTAGCTAAACACAAATTGGAATATTTTTTCCACAACTGTACTCATTTTATTTAAAAAAATTACAAATACCCCATTTGTTACATACAGAAACCAGTTTTATCGGGCGGCGAAAATTGTGATTTCCGAAACTATCAGCATTGAGCTTCTCAACCTGAGTAGAACAAACTTTAGCCAGGAGCACCTATTAACAAGTACGGCGAGTGAATACGGACTTGGTGTATATTAATGTTTTCACTACAAAATATCTATAACAATGTACTTAATTTTAATGTGTTTTATTAATTTGTTTTCTCCTACAGAACTAATATAGATTTAGTTTTTAAGAATTGTGCAAAAGTATTACGATACCATTGTAAATATTGTTACGCACTCGCTGCTTCGCATCTCTTGCGAGAGCGGAATTGTGTGGAGGTCACGCATGTAACCCAAAGGGCGGGCGGCGAACACGAAGATCTGCTTACACAGGCTTGACGCCGCGTGGCCCTGCGATACATCTGAGGCTTGTGCCCCTGACCTTCAGGTGATAGCATTTTCGGCTTTATCTGAAGAATTTCCTAGATTCTCTCCGCGTGACTCGGAGTGCGTTGAACTTTCCAGGTCAAAGCCAATGAGTATAAAAGTGCGACAGGACTCCGAACCGGGAGTTGATGAGTGGCTGGAGTTTTAGCGAAATACGACGAGCGAGAACAGAAACGAGCGGCGAGAGAAGTGACCTGCGGGAGGAACATCTGCGCGACTGCGAGCATCGGGGGAAGTAAATAGTGTGACTGGCAGACTGGTCTATTGCGCTGGATGCGTGAGTGAAAGACAATACAAATTATGGCAACAGACAGACAGAAAGTGACTTAATGACGAGTAGGAGGTAATTGACTATAACCAGTCAGAGACATTAAGAAGGACGTTAATTAGAGTTAAATATAAACATTAAATATTGCGCTCACTTATAAACAAAAAGAGTAATAGTGGGAATAGATAGAATAATGCTCTAAAAATAGCTGTGTGAATAAAATAAAAATCAAATTTGGTTTCTTTATTTTTATTAAGTCCTCCATCCCTTACGAACTAGAATACGCCCCTCAGGCGTCTTCTAACAATATTATTATTTTGAAAATTTGAATGTTGGGTCAATATTTGTGTTATGGCTTAATCTTCGAATCGGCATTCGGCTTAGATAACACAACCGCCAATCAACTGTGTTTTTTTTTTTTGCATTTCGCACTTAATAATTGAGTTTTACGTTTATTTCAAACAATTTTTTTCTGATGTATTTACGTTTGTTTTAAATATATATGCGTGATTTTTAAAGGAAATGCGAGTAACTGCTGTATAAAAGAGAGTCGGGCGGTCACTACTGCCAATGCTTCCATGTGGCGGGCGAATACACGCTAAGCATGAAAAAAGAAATTCTGCAGTATTTGGAAATGTACTCGGTTAATTTCCAACCAGCTTTGTCAAACACTGCATATTTTCCGGGTATAACATGCGTGAAGAACCGGAGCGACGCGGTAGGGCGTAAACTACTCGAGGCATTATTGCGTACGTTCAGAGAAACTATTTATATTCGCCGTCGTTTGTTCGTTTGTTCATTTACTCAGTCTGGGAGAGTTATGTTATGTGCTTTAGGGAATAGAAACCTGGCAGGTTCGGCGGAGAAAGGAAAACGTTAAAACAACAATATCTGTATTACCTTTAGTGAAGGTACATAATCTTAAATTGTGCGGTTTAAAGATCATATAACAAATAGTTTCACACGTATTCGCCTGGAAAGAAGTTGTAAGACCACTTCGAAAAATCAGTTTTACTGCAGCCGGTCTGTAGGGAAGATTCGCGTCGTTCTTTTACCGACATAGGTTTTTGGAAGTTGTAAACTACTTGTAAGCCAAATATTGTTTTGGTTCGAAACTAATATATTTAAAATGATATCATTTTAATTTATCCCTGCTCAAGTCTCCAAACAGAGTGCATAATTTTAACAATACGTTGTCATTATAAAAATGTTCAATATTTTTCAGCAATGTCTGCTTACAAATAGCGTTTAAGAAATTGCTCAAGTTTAAATACTATTTTCCGTTTTCTTTTTTTTTCTTGTCTCTAATGCATATAAAAGTGAAAATATAAGTGTTTCGCAATAATTTTTATATATGAAACTTCCAGTACAGGCTAACTGACATGGCACAGGGATATGAAGTACACCATACAGTTATAGGTCCCCAAAGTGCTATAAAGGCGAGTCGACGACAAAAAAAAACCAAACACCTTTTCAACGTCCTGCACGTAAAGGCGACCAGACATTCGATGCGTGTACACAGTTCGCCCTTAGCGCTCTCCACGCTTCCAGGCCTCGTGCGCACAAAACGCCTCCAGGTATGTAAGTAAAGCTTAACGTCTCGTCGACAGCGAGACGGAGCAAGTTGCTCAGAGAAGCAGTAACGGGGAAGGAATCGGCCTTGGCCTGTAGTAACGAACCATTCCAGCATTCGCCTGGAGTGATTTCGGGAAGCCACTGGATAAACTAAATTAAGATGATCGGACAGGGATTCGAACCCAGATCCTCCCGAGAGCGAGACCGTTGGTTTACCACAGTTTCACCTAACTCGGTACAATCTCTCCAGACAGACGGCTGTCCTTGAGAGGGCAGTAGGTACTAACCCCTTCCAACTCGGATTCATTTTGTTTCAGCGCAGCTTCCTTTTCAGATGAAATATTTAAAAACGAGAGCTCTCAGAGCATAGGGTAAATCTTAATACATATTTTTAATTCTTCAATATTTTTTCCCATGCTGTTTTTGTTGCATCTGTAGCCGTAATAAAGATGAACTTTATAAATTTTTTTTCAAGTCTCATGGGCGGCCGCTGTGGTGTAATGGCTATACTACTCGCCTCCCACCTAGGTGAACCGGGTTCGATTCCTGGCGGTTCATTTACCGGCAAAGTCACCCCCAGATCTTCGCATGTGGGCATCGTGCTGGATGATACCGCTAACAGGCGGGTTTTCTCGGGATCTCCCGTTTCCCCCGCCCTTGCATTCCGATGCTGCTCCATACTCACCTCGCTTCACCCTCATCGGCTCTCAAGAATTCGATGTTAAGAGCCGCCCAAATCTCTTCACTCGATCAGTCTCATGAAAAAAATTTAGACTGAAATCAAGTCCATTCTGGTTTCAGGAATTTCGCAAAGTAGTTCTGTATATACGTACATAATAAAAAGGTTTGAATTTTCATATTAAACTATATTACCCGGCCACGCGTTGCTGTGGCATAAAAGATTTTGGTTCTTTTCATTTCTGTGAAATTAATTGAAAGAAGTATATGTATTTTCAAAATTTTTAAACAATCGAAAAAAACATTGAGAACAACAAACTGAAATGTTCAAACAGACAGCTGTCAACAAAGGCGCTTCCTAACGCGAAAGCATGGTAAAAATGAGCTTTTTGCAGATTTAAGTACCTTTGCAGGTAATACAGATAAAAAAGAAAGGTGTACAAACCACTCGTGGGAACGAAAGGAAGGTTTATTACAAAACAGAATGAAAATTGGTTGATTTTTTCGGGAGTTATGCGCGTCCGAACAAACTGACACAACATACATATATATATGTGTGTATGTGTGTGTGTGTATTATGTTATACCTAAAGATATATAAATAAAGGCAAGATCGTAAGGGTACTACCAATGGTTTTACACAAACACGATCTCTGTGGATGGCGAAACTTTTAGAATCTCTGTCAAAAGAAGCCCTGTACGGGCGTAGGGGTTTTTCCGCGACCGGCCAGCGATTTTTGTTTGGCCGCCAGAGGGTTTTCGGGGGTGGTTGGGTAGGTGGTGAGGGGGAGGACACGCAGCGAGCGCAACAGTCCGCGAAAGCCGATAGCACACATTGTTCTGAAGAGGCGCTGGCCATGCGCTGACGGATATTCCGCCCACGTCTACCAGACACATCAGGCAGAGCTCTCTATCCCATATAGCCCCGTGCTGGGTAGAGGGCGCCAAAGTGGGAACACGATAACGCCAGCCTCTTTTCACAAAAATGTCGATAACCTTGCATCATTTTTTTTTTCTGTACGGCGCTTCTGGAAAATATTTTCTCTTTTTATCTCTTCCCTACTAACGGTGGGGTTTCGTTAGCGTTTTCCCTCGTTTCGTTTATTACACCCTGTGACGTACTTTTCAGAATTGTACTCCAGCGTATACGAGAATAAACCCCAAAAATATATCCGTCTAAAATGTTTTAAATCCCCTTGAAGTCATGCCCTGCTTCGTATTGAACAGGAAATATTTAACAAATCCTTTACTCATTATTACAGCTTGCAGTTGGAGGAATGCATTGCGGTACTCATAATGGAACAGTAAGAATACTGGACTTCAACATTACACGTAGTCGTATGTGCAGCGGTTTAGCGTGGATGCAGTGGCATACTAAAAATATCTTTCTTCTTCATATTTATCCCGGAATGATTCGTTGTCGTCACTTAAGCAGTAAAATCCCCAAGAAGAAATGAACTGCATGGTCAATAGTTGGTACCTTTATTCGACTAAAAAAATAGGAAGATAACATTAGTTTATAAAACGTGCAATTTTGTTGTCTCAACAGCTGTGAATCAGTCGAGTTAGATCGTTTGCAGTGCACGTATCTGATCTCTGCGTTCTGTGTGTGCACTGACGGCACTGAGTAATCATTATCCAGGATATTGCTTGAAGTGAACAGTTGAGAGAATCTGAGGAAGAATGTGAGTGTGATTACATTTTACCCATTTCCATCGCAGACAGCGACTATTTTTGCTGCGATAAATTTCTTGGGGAAAGGAAATAATTTTGCACACTTTTCGCACGCAAAGCTTTAACAATCTCGAGTAGTTCAATAAATTTCCATTTTTATACCCAATATTATCTTAGTGTTATAGAAATTAGAGGTTTATACTTCACGTTTTCATATTAATCAGCCACCTATTATAGAAGTTTCCCATGATTTAGTTTCAGTGAAGTATAAGTAAAAAGTGAAGAACTATTTTAAGGTGCGTATTATGTTACCACGTGTTTATTCCTGTTCTAATAACTCTAAGTGTGTTTTAGGGCCGTGTGAAGTTTATTATATGACTCGAAGAGAGTTGTTCAACTTAACGCAGCAGAAAAAATTACCGAACAGTTACGGAATTGGGAATTCATTGGAAATCACCTATATTCTATTCGCGGTTTCTTTACGCTTTTTGAACCAGAGCTTTGAAAAATATCCCCATGATATTTTTGGTTGTTTCCGAAATATGTCATGTATCACAAGCATTTTATACTTGTATTTAAATATAATAATTTTATTTTTGATTAAACTGTGTATTTACTTATCTTTTATCTACAAATTATAATACTTCATCTGTGAATAATAACAGGTAGAAAATAGGCGTGTTGATAATGCCTTGTAATAAATAATTCTTATACAAAATATTTTTTTAACTGAGTGCGCACGAATGCGGTGCGTTGCCCTTTGGTGTAATTCTCTAGACTTAGGTAAATTTTGTTTGCAAGAGGCGGAGGAATATCCTGGAAGTATAACATTTGCAGGGCTTCAGAAAAGTTTGAAGTAACCGTGATTGGACTATCAGAGACATGGGAATTTCATATGTTTTACAGGTGTTATGATGGGCTTCACAAACACTCACTTGCACTTTCCTTGTTACTTACAGTATGTCATTAGGCCACTTGTTTCCTGGCACGCGGTGCAAGACCTGAACCAGTAACAGTCATGTAGAAAGAGACCGAGCGAATCACGTACAGCGTAATAATACAGAGAACTAAACAATACAGAAGTGAAACAGCAGCTATACCGCGAACTCCAGCCGCACATGGCTGCAAAATTACGTCACTGGCCAGCAATATGCTGGAATGCCGTCCGTCAATCGGCGCCTGGTAACCTACTCGTCAACCGGTAGCTCAGCAAATAGGGAACACTTGGCAGCATGCAGTAGCCAATCAGACACAAGGACCGTAGCCAGAGCCTCTTGCCATGACATTTCGTATACGTGTATTTATCTGATAGAACACATTATATTGTGCTCATCAGGAAAGCTCTAGCCATTGATAAAATGACAGCGTCTGGGGTGTGTACATAAGTGTCGAGTTTAGTCTTGAAGTGAAATAAAATCACTAAATTTCAGAGTCTCTATATATATTAATCTACAAAAATTACCCTGACAAATGAATGAAGAAGATAAAGAATCTTTTTCAGATTTCAAGTGTGATTTTAAACTGAGATGTGCCTCAGCACGCAAGAATTTAGAAATTTAACATATCAATCTGGACCCAGATACGACTGAACTTAAAGATGCGGAATCTTTGCAGGAAGTGGGATTATCTTCTAATGAATGGTTTTATTTATTTTTATTGTGTTTATACCATTATACAGTCAGAGTATAAAATAATACCCCAACTCCGAAAGTCTATCATATCAAAACCAAATAACCTACAACCTTAATTGACCAATAAAATGAACCGTGGAACTGTGAAGTTTGTTTACCATACATTCATAAATGTTTAATGTGGCCACCACGAGCGGCCTGGACGACATCTACACGATAATCAAACTCGTTCCACACTCTTGTCTGCATGTCCGGTGTTACGGTTAGGAAGGCGTCCGTAATTCTCATTTTAAGGTCGGCAATGTTAGCCAGCAATGGTGAACGAAACACTTGATCCTTTATTTACCCCCACAGAGAAAAAATCGAGTGGGGTAAGATCCGGGCTTCTTGGGGGTTTTCCCTTCACCACCTCAAACCGAGAGTTACGAACGTCATCCAAACCGTAACACCGGACATGCTGACAAGAGTGTGGAACGAGTTTGACTATCGCGTAGACGTAGTTTGGGCCACTCGTGGTGGTCACATTTAACATTTATGAAGATATGGTAAACAAACTTCACAGTTCCAAGGTTCATATGATTTTTCAACCAAGGTTGTAGGTTGTTTGGTTTTGATATTACAGACCTTAAAAGTAGGGGTATTCTTTTATACTAATCCTGTATTATGTCGTTGCCGACATAACTGTGAGCCTGCATGCATACCCTTACTTTTAAGCAGTGACTTTAATTATCCAAGGTTTTTTTTTTTAAATACTGCTTACTGTACCATGAACAACTATTACCAAGTCGTGGTTTCCTGCCACCTGTAGTACTTTTATGGTTACTTTAAACTTTTCTGAAGCCCTAATAGAGTTCTACTTTCAGGCTATTCCTCATCCTCATGCAAACAAAGTTTATCTAAGTATAGAAAATTAAACCAATGAGGCAGCGCCCTTAATTTATGCGCTCTCAGTTTTATAATCACTTACATGAGAATATGTTTTAATATTCATTTTAACACGACTCATTTCTCTCTGTTTTATTGAAATTAATAATAAACTGATTATTATAATTATAAAGGGAATATAAGTATATATTTAAATTAACCAAATATTAGTTACTTTTACGTTAACACAGGTATAAAACACTCGTACATGAAATATTCAGTAAACTACCAATCATGTCATACATGGAGTTATTTTTCAAAAGTTTGATTGAAAAAGTGTGAAGATACTGCGAACAGGCTATTATTCCTCCGTGATCCAGATTTAATTCCCAGAGTACTCACTCCCGATTTTCTCGTGAGGGAATCGTGACGGACGTTACTGTCACGTTACTCCCGTTTCCGCCGCCTTTACGTTCCATCGCTCCCCCACTTTCACGGCCATATCCCAAATCTCTGAACTCCACTTCAAGTTGCTCCTTTCCAGCCAGGGGCCGTGGTTGAGCAGCGAGCGGCTAGAGCGCGCTCGCCACACACCGAGTTAACACACGTAGGAATCGTGCCGCCCAACTCCACAGCTGATCGTTGGATTTTCTCAGGTATCACCCGTATTTTCCTCACCTTGCGTTCCGGCACTGCTCCGTGCTCACTTCGCTTCACCCTCGTCGGCTCTCAAGATCCCGATGTTTTGGTGGCCGCCTGGGTAGGCCGCCGAACGGTATGCAGAGATCCAGCAGGAAACGTTTTATTAATAAACCGCCCTGCGTGTCTGAGTGAGGTCTGCTTACGAATAGCATTTAAGAAACGTTACGTGTCTGTATAAGTTTTTCAGTTCCTCCATTTCTCTCTAAAGCATGTTTTTTTTTATTGTGAGAATGGCTCAAACGGGTGTTTTCAAGGTCATGTTTAGGTATGAGCATCCTGGTACGAAGCATTAAAAGAGGAATAGGGACGTGCATCAAACCTCTATTTTTATTATTACATCATAAAATGGTAGGGTCTCCGCTTAAAGTCTCATATAGGCACGTTATCGATGACAAGACAGTACTCCAGTTCAGTGATTCACGCGTAGAGGCGATGAGAGAGATGATGAGCATGTCTCAGTCGCCCCTAGCTTTCCCACGCTTATAGGCCTCAGACGTGCAAAATTCCATCAGCCAGGAGGTCAACTTAACCAGCCGCCCCAAACTTCTACGCTCCACTCGTTCCCCTTCAATCCAGCCCCACCAGGAAAGCGGAAATCCATTCCCAAGTTCTGCCTAGCTGCATTATTGCCACCGGAAACAAACCCCTACAATTTTCCTAAAACCCCTCATTCCCGTACCAAAACCTCCCCGCCTAAACCCCGCGGCGTAATTAAACCATCCGTCACGTGACCGGGCAGACTGATGTGCTGCTCTCGCATGACTGATGGCGCGGACCCCCATGGCCGTTGTTGTGGGCTGCGGACTGTCGACGGCGACCCCGCACTGACCCCTGACCCCGGTATGCACGCGCCTCTACAGTACAGCTGCCGCCAACCAGTCCTGCGCCTTCGTGCAACTGGAAACACGAGTGGCCACCGCCGCCAAACATGCCACCTCCCACTAGTCAAACTGTAGGGCGGCGTTCGTAAACATGTTGAGTAAATGTTTTACTTTCTCTCGTCAGTGTCCCAAAACTTAAGAGCAATTACTCTGTTATTCTTGCCTGAGTAAATCATTTTCACGCATTTAGATTTAATGTTAATGATTAATTTATATCAGGTAAAGGTATATATGTATAGTAGCTGATATTTCAAAAAAGAAAGAATTCGGGGAAAGAGACAAAAGTTTTGAAATTTCTTAATCACTAGATAATTTGTAAACACAGAATGCTATTTACATCATGCGTCGTTCTAAAACCACGTTTACTTTTACCTTCCTCAGCTGTTACTCTCTGTTACTTTTACTCTACTCTCGAAGTAAAGTTTCAAAACGCCGCCCAGTGGAGTGTTTTCGGGCGGCCGATGAGGGTGAAACGAGGTGGAAATGGAGCAGCGCCGGAATGCCGGGCGGAGGGGGGAAACGGGAGATTCCCGAGAAAAACCCGCCTGGCCAGCTGCATCATCCGGCACGATTCCCACGTGCGAAATCCGGGAGCGACCCGGCTCGCCTCGACGGGAGGCGAGCTCTCTAGCCGCTACACCACTGCAGCCTCAACTGCAGTTAGCGATTTGAACACCCTAGAGAGTAGACCGCTTGGATCACTACGAGCAGGAACGAGCGGACCATCCGGTTCGTCCGCTGCATCACGCCACTCATAACTGCCACGCTGCGCCCGCAATACGACTAACTGTGCTGAGTGAAGTTGCATGATTGTTGTGTAATCATCGTAATCGTAAGTGGACGGTGTCCTGTGCGTTAAGGGTCCCATCTACCTGGAGCTACTTTCGGTGTTTGAGGGCGACAAGCGCGAGAACGATAAGGGCGACTCTGCCACGAGCATCAGGTGTACCATCGCCACTAAACGCAGGGCTCTGAATTGGCGTGCAGTGTTCTCGTCATGCTGCGTGTACCTGTGAGACTTTCAGTGGTGACCCTCTAATTTTATCGGTGGAACGTTTGGGGCAAGATTCAGTGCAGGGCCTTGAGTAGGTGTACTGTTGTATGTATCTGAGGCGTATATTTTGGGAGACAGAGCTCTGAAAACGTGGCTTTAGCTATGTTGTAGTTCTTTCAAATGGTGTTTCTAATGTACGTGACGTCTTGAAAGCACCCAACGTCCCTCTTATGAAGTGTGTGTTATTTTCGTAGGTCAGTACATTGTACGTACAGTTAATAGTTTCGAGGAAACACGTGAATTTCTTAAACTCTTTCAACGAGTTCAAGCGCCAGGTAGGCGGGAACCTTAACATACTAACGTTAACGCACTTAATGGTTTCCAAAAACCGAGCAGTCGTTTCTATGATGATAACAGAAGTAGCTTCCGAAATAGACGTGACCAAAAAAGGGGGATTAAATTACGTTTGGAACAAATTCGCTGTTATCAGAGATGTATACCTGCCACCAGTGCGTCAAGAGGACGTGTTTTTAACGACGGTGGACAAATCATTAACAGCAGACGGTGAATCATGTTGCCTGAACCCGTGGATGATTTACTTTTCATACAAGGCAACGTACAGATACAGTTTCAAATGTAAAATGGGATAAGAAATTGTATACGTAACAGTGTTAACTCTTCGATTTCTAATTTGCTAAACAGTTTCATTTGCTCCATAGGAAATTATAAGGTAAATGTAAAAAAATTACAATATGTTATTGCCTTTATGTAAATTCATTGTTATCACATAAACAAAATTGCAGTTATGAGATTTTTATTTTATTGCTAGGACTACACAAGACTTCTAAGTGGTTTATGCATCTGTACGTATTGGACCGTTGTTTCGTGAACGCTCCGTGCATTTGCGATGAGTGTGCGTGTTGTGGCAACGTCACGCCAACTAGCGGCATAATGGTCTTCTGGTCGAACGAGCGGGTTCGAACACACCTAGTTTCACTTTGTCCAGTCCGTGAAAATTCGACCTTAGACAAACACGAGTCTCGGAGGTTCGGGCCAGCGTTTCGAACGAGCTGATTGGCTGCGTGCTTCAGTGGAATGCTCTGAGTGCCCGACTGGTAGCTTGCCGACGTGGGCACAGAGTACTTTAGATTACAGAGATGAAATCGCCACTTATTTTTGCGAAATGCAGCCACCTATACGCCGGTAAATGACCTCACTGACAGGAAATGTGTCGGAACGCCGTTCGCCTGTCGGCGCCTGGTAACTTACTTGCTAGCCGTCCAATCGGATACACCACGCCGTTTCGCATCTGTGTGTCCGAGTTCATGTTCATGTTCGGACGACTTCAGACAAATTCGCGTGCGGGCGATGTTCGCGCACTTATTTAAGCTGGGCTGACAACCAGCCGTCGCACGCGTTAGTCGCCTGTCTGTCTGTCAGTCATCCATCTGTTTTTTCGTCCGTCAGTTGAAAGCGATTCACAACAATCCGTCGTCTGTCAATCCTTCTGTACGGGAAAATTTCAGTTTGGCAACTTAACATCGTGACATATTTTTATTTGGAGGTATATTTTAGTTGAAAATACATTTTCAAGAAATAATTATTCTGGAGGGATAATTTTTTTTACGTGATAAGAATTAATATTGAATTATTGTTTACATTTTAAATTCCATAATTTACCGCTAAAAATAATATACACGGATCTACCGCCTTGCATTTGATTTCAAATCGATTCTCGGTACATCGAAATGTGATATTTTGTACATTAAAGTACTTTACAAATGTAAGATTGCTTGGAATATTACATATTGTAAAGTAAACATGATAATTTTTAAATTCAATTTTTGTATTCAAATAAAAGTTATTATTATAGTTGCATTTTAATAATGTTTATTTCCGATTACTGGAAAAATATATTCATTTAGATGAAATATCGTTGAAATAGATCAACAATTTATATCGTTATAGCGTTGATATAATATCGTCATTTCAATATTACGATATTGTTTTGAACATCCTTATCCCAGGATAGTCAACGAGACCAGTTCCGACTTAAGCCGAGAAACATTTTATTTTTAGCTATTCTCTGCCACGGGCAACTGTCGTACTTACGGGACGACCACGATAAATTTCGCCGGATATCGGCAACGTCCGCCACGTTTTGTCGCACGCGAAATATCGAACCTTGGTCACCGTGGTGGAAGTCCGGCGGGGTTATTTCATAGCCGGCGAGGTCGCAGGTGTATGGAAGTTCAGTTAACAGATGTCATTTACACCCGCGGTTTTACGACTTCCAGATGAACACGCGGTGGCTTACAAACTAACTCTCTTTACATACAACTTGCCTTTGCCTCACCTGGCATTCGAACCCATAACCCTTCGCGCTATACGTTGGCATTGACGCCAATAAGTGCTAAAAATGTCGTATATTATATTTTAACATTTTAAACTTGGTGCAGATTTACTGGAAATAAAGATAAGCCATAAGTGAGCCGCACATATTCACGAATGCACTACCATCAGTTCTGTTGGCCTCAGTATACGCACTTAAAACCAACTTTTTTTTGCTTTTGCGTCACTATCTGCGGCTGCACTGTCTGTAGATTCCGTTTTGATGATATCGGACATTCCTTCCAAGACAAGCAAATTCTCTGCCGCAAAAGCCCATTCCTCATAATTCGCCATGCCTTTTAATTTTGGCACACTAGCAATGAAATTCGAAGCCATGCTTGCACAACACAATGTAATAAACTTTTAATTAGCTGGTAATTTCACTTTTTTAAACGAGACTGGGCCCATAACCTATTAAAACACATTGGCTATTCAGTGAAGAAGAAGAAAAATTTATTAGACCACAGATACACATAACCACAGATAAAAGATACACATAACCACAGATAAAGTAGTATACATAAGTCTACAACAGATGGCAGCACATGTAGTGAATACATATTAATTTTGATATTATTACAATATTATTGGTTTACAAAACACCGGAAGCGCTTGTTATACAGAACAACGTCCCAATCAAACGTTCTTCCCTACGTAAAATAATATACAATCCATCCTGTTAATTTGAGAAATTTACACTTTGAATGTTGTTGACGTAATACGACGTTGCATAAACCTAATTAAAATTGCAAGCGAAGTATGAATCCTTAGCCAGTGTCTTCAAAGAATACATATGTTCTAATGTTACAGCAAACTTTTACAGCTTTGTTAAACTCAGGCGACGTAAAATTACATCGGCAGCACTCGAAGTACTAAAATATATTATTAATATTATTCAGATTTGCAGACAGCAGTAGTCCTGTAATAATCTAGGAATCCACATAAGTATGTAAACACGTACGTCACACCTCACCTCTAAAGGTTTGAAAAGTTTGTTGAGTTTAGTTTAAGTAGAGTGGGGAGATTTGGGCGGCTCTTAACATTGTGGTATTGAAAGCCGATGAGGGCGAAGCGATGTGAGCATGGAGCGACACCGTAATGCAAGGGCAGGGGAAATGGGAGACCTCCGAGAAAACCCGCCGACCAGCGGCATCGTCCGTCACGATTCCCACGTGCTAAAATCAGGGTGCGACCACGTCAGGAATCGAACCCGGTTTGCCTTTGTGGGAGGCGAGTAGTCTGACCACTACACCACCGCGGCCCCTTGAGGTTAGTTTAAATCTCTTTAAGCACCGTGTAAATGTAAATAACGCCGAAATATGTATTCAAATCCTAAGTAATTTGCAGACATGTGGAATATATGTAGAATCAAACTTACACGCAGAACAAGCAAACGTCTTTCTCTACATTTCATAAATTATTTCGTCTAATTTACAGAATTGCACAATTATAGTAAGTAATCGAACGCGTCACTGAAAATACTAAGGCTTTATTTTGTTAGCATAATTTCTGAAGAATTTTTTTTGCACTTCTTATTAGTCTGTTTTTCCTTATACATTTTTAATACAGACGGAACTGCCACTTCTGATACATCAGTTTTATTTTACGCAGGCCTAATTTGGGCAAAGACGTCACACAGGAAGGTAACGTAAGGATAGATCACCACACAGTTGATGCAGCAGGGGAATTTAGAGAAAGGTTTGTTCAAACCGACAAATACATATTTTTAAATGACCCAACAAATATATAGCTGCTCTTAAAATGTATGTTTTGTCTGGTTAAAATATGTGCTGCAAGAAAACTGGCTTTGCACATTAAACTAAATATATATTTCCTTTGAAAAGTACAAGTATTTTCTCGCTGATGAAATCTGCCTAAAAGCAAAATAATCTCGCTTTAAGAAATTTTATATTTCTATGGGTATATTCAGACAAGTATTTCGTTACCTCAAGCAAGAAACATAAGCGAAAGGCAAGAAAAATTTCAAGCCGTCTTCGTCAATTATGTGTCTTAAAAAGTACATAGTGAAAATATGTATATATAAGCTGTAATAAATTGCTTAATATATTATCGTATGGGAAATTATTTTAAGAATTACAATGAAACTAAACAGACAACATTAAAACAAAAGACTTCATTTAAATAATGGTAATAATTGTAAGTGGTGACTTTCAGACTATTCCTCCGCCTTATGCAAACAAAGCGTCTAGAAAATGATGAAATAAGGGACAACGCACTGTATTTTTACTCATTCAGTTTAATGTTTTGCATGAGGATCATTTTTCATATTAGTTTTATTTTGTATTGGTTTTATTTATATTAGTTACAAGTGAAATACTATAATTTGTAGATCAAATATAATTAAAATTTTAATATAATAAAAAAATAGTATGCTTTTATGATAACAGAATTACAAAACACTTGTGATACATGACATATTCAGGAGACAACCAAACACGTCGTACCTACAGGGGCTGATTTTACGAAGGTTTTAATTCAAAAAGAGTGAAAACATTATTAACCACAGACTACAGATAAAAAGTAGAACGATTTTTGTCTTTTGCGCATGTACCCAACATTGACCTATAAAACTGTCAAAACCACATGGTCAAAAGTGATGAACGTGTTTGTTTGTATCTTAATCTTAAAAAAATAGAGCCCTTTAATATGATTTCAGTACTTTTATCTAGTTGACTTAAAAATAATTGTATTAACAATATGTAAGAGTAAGTGTACGAACATCTCAAATCCTATCCACGTCGTTTATGATAGTCGTATAGACAGGTTAGAAGTCCAAAGTTGACACATGGATTGGCTACTACGCATCTCGGATACGCACTCCATCCCATTTTCCCTGTGTGCTGCTAAGGTTTATTTTACTCAGGTTAGGAACAAGACGAGATTTATAATGGGAGAGTTTGGCATAGGGAAATTTCCTCCCTCTAGGTGCGCAATGCTGCAGAAGGTAACTTTTAATTAAAATTTTAAGCTGTGGGAATAATAAAAGAGAAAGTTTTTACTTAGTTTTGATGTTATTTTATATTTTATTTATGAATATTACAATAAACCTGTTATTTAATGTAGAAAATAGAGACAATCTGGTACCTTGTCGACACTAGCGCTTACCAAGTGGCGAAAATGTTCCCTTTGCTATACTTTCAACATTAATCTTGCTAACATGTGGTAGAAGCAACCTTAGTGCTTCGAACAGACTACTACTGCGCAGCCCGTACGCGCACTTGACCCCGCCAGTTTCTGCCGCCTAATGACGTCACACGAACCATGGGAACTCAAAGGCGAAGGACGGGAGAGGGTGGCGGTGAGCGCGCGGTTCGTCGACAATTACCGTCTGCCGGCGCCTCTATTAATCACCACGGCATAATTGGCCGTGTCCGGACAGATTATCCACTAATATGTCTCCCTCTGGCCGGCGATACCACCTCCGCTCCGGCCCTCCCCGGCCGGTGAAATGGCGCGAGCTGTCCGCACGCCGGCCACCGCCGGCAAAAACTGACGTCTGCACGAACAATTTGGTTCTGCCGCGGTCACCTCCTATTCGTGTACCCAAAACGCTTTATTCGCGCCTGGCAACAAACGTTCGCAAGCTGAAGTGTAGTGAAAGCCATTTTGCGCCGAAATTAATGGGACTTAAGTGAACTGCACACATTTTTCATCACAGAAATAGAAAGTGTACATACGCGGTATATTATCTTTTCTTTAAAAAAAGCACATCTCATGACAAAATACAAACTGCAAATAATGCATGTAACCTCAGACACCATACGCAAAAATTATTTTTCATCCGTGAAACATAAAAATTAACATTATCTTTAAGTTTGATGGCAATTATGTTACCAGGATTTATGTGAGCACTTAAATAGACTGTATCCATTTGCCTAAAATAAGCCCAAAAAATAAAGGTAAAACAACAACCAGATAAATTTAACATAATTTACAACAGATAACTACGAACTACAAAAAAACCTAGATTGTTAGGTTCTTCTATAGTTCCATATATAGTTGTCCATCATCCAGGATTTGTCTAGTTTTTAGTTTATTTTTGTCGGGCTTATTTTTGGCAGTGGATACAGTCCTTTTCAATGCTCACAGAAAAAAAAATTACGTACTACAATTTTTTGAATTATATTTTATGATTAAACAAAAATGCAGACAGTGCATGTTACCTCAAATGTTATGTACAGAGTCTGTAAATATTAATTTTTCTATTTGGAGTGTGTAAATATTTTGGTTAATATTCTTTACTTGGAATTTACAGTTACCGAACTGATAATATATTTATTTCCCCCAATTTTTAATGTCTCTTGAGCAAAATAGATTATTGGCACTAAATTGTTGCTTTCCCAACTATGTACAAAAACCCACTCTTACAGCTTCAGTCCAGAAAGTCCCAGGATTCAATAAATGGCTTTGATCATGCATTACGTTAGGATTTCATAACGACAGTGGGATATCTTAACATTCTATATCAGTTATTAGCATCTCTTCCAGACATTTCTAAGTATCATCTAGTTATTGTTTTTGTATACAATATCATTCTAAGAGAATATTTGACAAAAACTACTCATTCAGGCATTTTAAGTCAGAAACTGCATGATATACTTGGGTAAATCTCATAACGTATATTAATCCCCCTCGCCTTTAGTAATTTTTTTTTCTTCGTAAAACAGTGTGACGATTGCTTAATTTTCCAAACAATTACGTAGGCGACGTTAACATTGTTATTGTTTATGACTTTTGTCATAAGTAAATGCAGAATATGATAATAACTTATTTTTGTTTTCACTAACCTAAACTGGTAACTGCAGGATCTTGTAGTCTGCTGGAAGAGAAGTTGCCCCTCGATCGACTAAGTCGGCTTAGCTTGTATTTAGGACGTGTATTGGTGTGTGGGCTGTGACAGGGACAGTACTTCCAGGATATGAAAGTGACGGAAGCAGCAAGACATTGGCCTTGTTTTAGCAATGGACTCGACAGCAACTGCATGCTTCTTACTACACAGGCAATAAAAAATTATACGTAATTAGTGATATACTTTTGATACTAATAATTTAAAAACAGATGTTGGCATATCTTCAATAGGAAAAATTAGTAACAATAAGTCACATGAAAAATAACTGCTTTCCCAAGAGTTTCCTTGAGTTGGAAGTAAATCTAGTAATGTTTATACTGACCAGTAGGTAATTGATGTTTTTTAATGTATATTTTGCGTAGTGAATATACAATTAACTCCCAGTTGCTCCGAGTTAGGTTTATTGCCAATTAAAAATGTTGAAGTACGGTGTTACATTTATTGTTGTTATTTGTTTCACCAATCTTTTGCTTTAAAAAGAGTGAATTTATTTACGTGTGCTATTTACTATCCTTAATATTCTTTTGTTAATTGAAAATACGATGTTTTAAACGTTATTATATTATTTTAATTATTTTATGGGATTATAAACAAAAAATATGTTTTGTTATTAGATAACATGTGATTTACAATATAAAAGTAACCATAATTTCAAATTTAAATTAAAAATTAATACGTTAAAATTAATTTTTTCCTTATTCAGAACGTATTTAGAAAGTTTTTTAAACACAACGAAATTTCCAAAAAATTTGTACAGATGTAAACAGTTGTATATATATTTTGTTCATAAATATTTAGAGATTGATACTGATTGTCTTAAGAAGCTATTATGATATCCACAATTACACCAAAACGTGTGACCATACTTTTCATCCCGGTTATTCCAAATACAAAATTACTTATTTTTCCCACAAAGTATGGTTCCAATGAAATGTGGCCGTGGAGTACGTGAGCGTTATACGTTCGACTTTCTCGTAATTGTTTTTTTTGGAAACACGCATGTAAGGTCGGCTCTACTGTACAGCATTCACGACTGCCCTCGCCGACTCTGGTCTGAACTACGGTGACCCGCCGTAGCTCGCCCGCTTCTAGCCACCCGGTTGGTCGCCCTACAGGCCGATGAATACACTGGAATGAAATTCCGTCCCACACGCCACATATTTCACACATCTCGCCCCCCTCTACCCTTTTTTTCCCCTTCAGGCGAGCATTGGAAGTCATTACGCCATGACGGACATAGCAATTAAAAGGGACGTGGTCTAATACGTCACTCAGGTGAACGAAAAAATAATTTCCAACGGTTCCATTTGCATGAAAAAGCAAGATTAATAAGAACTTAGAGCCGCTCATGACACAATTTCAATACAAAAAAAAACCCACGAACTATAACAAAAAAAAATTTCATTGCGAGGCTCCAAATGCGAACTTCTGATAAGCTGTGGACGCGTTTGACTAATTTAGCACAAACTGAAGTCGCGTTAGCATTTAAACATTATCTCGTTAATCTGATTAATAAAAATGTCTAACAGTGAATGAGGGTGTAGTGCAAAAGTGCATTTAAAAGACAAATGTTAAAGAAAATTAAAAGCCTAGAGAAAAAAGCAATATTGCTTAACACCCATAGACTGGTAAATTTTTAAAGTTAAGTCCCACTTGCCAAATTGTATGCTTTGTTCGCTTGCTGTCTTAAGATTTTCAGCTTAAGCTATTTACCTTTCCTTTTAGTAAAGATGTGATATATATATATTGCTAAAATATAATTATGTTGTAATTAACACTACAAAATATTGAAATAACACTTTTAGTTAAAATTGTATACTAAAAAATTGAAAATATACGTCATGTTACATAAGTTGTAACACTATTATGTTAATAGTTTACATGATACGTCTTTAGTGAAAGGTGACGTAAATGGGTTATGTACCGCATATGCATTTTCTAAACGTTCCGATTTTACTTATTATTTATTTATTGTGCAGGACAACATCATGGTCCTGAATTGGCATACACAGTAAAATCAGTTACATTGAAACTTGTACTACCTCTAGATAACATAACTGTGGCGACCGCCTGAGAGAATGCTAGTGCAGTTGTTCATACAATCCAGCAATCCATCAGGGGGGAAGTTGGCATTGATATGACCTATAATGTACCATTGGTATATGATAACCAATACAAAAGTCATTATAATATATATATAGTCCATTCACGGTTATTTCCAGTTTTTTTCTTAAGCCATGCTCAAGTTCCGCTTTAAGGATATTCCTCCGCCTCATGCAAACAAAGCTCAATCGAGTATAGACAACCACACCGAAGGAACAGCGCACCGCATTCGTGCGGACTCATTTAAGTAATACTTTCCATAGAACTATATATGACTAGGCATTAGCGTTGAGTAAAGGTATACATTACAGTGGCCATGGGATAGGAAAAAGTCGGACCAGTTTTGTTGTTAGTACATGGGTTGATGCAGAGGATCGCTAGTATTCTCGACTGGGAGGTAGTAGACGAAATACCTCGCCACCCGTGCAGTGTTTCCAGTTCCACAGCCGGCAAAAGTAGGTCAACACCCCGGCTTTGGCTCACACACGCGTTCGTTCACGTTCTGCTAAAAGCGAGCCTGTCTCACGCGAGTTATTAGGTTTCGTTGCAGCTGTGAATTCCCAACTCATAATTAACTAGTGGCGACCATGGCATGTGTTTCGCTTCTGTCGTAGAATTTTGTATTTGAGGAAATTTCCAGTGATATCAACTACTATTAGGTTTTGTCTACCTCTGCGAAAATGAATTATCAAAAATATAAAACGGTCATTGTTTTTAATTCTAATTTATTATTTTACTGTAGTTAGGTTGTCGCTACTTGGCCCCCGTAGTTATACAGGATGGTGGCCAGTAGTTCATATAGTTAAATTTGATTGGTGCAGACTAATGACACCTGAGGTTGTTGCTTTAAGGGTAAACAAATACTCGTATTCTCCGTTATTTAACACACCAGGATTTTATTGATCTGTAGGTCACATAGTTATTACACACCCTGGTGAGACTGAGCCCCCTGCAAGTCGTTTGCCTGACGGGCTGTTGGGCTGAATACTATGCGTCGGGGAAGGATGTTGAAGGGAGACGTTTCTCTACTTATCTGTGACTGCGGCTTTTGGTGAGTTGTCTTCGTTGGTAGCTGAGGCATGGTGAGTTGGGTGGCCCTGGTTCAGGCCCTCGGACTGGCTCTCGTTGACGTGCTGTACGAAGTTGGCTTTTTCCTGCGGCTTTGATGGTCTCACTCTGAAGTCCGGGATTAGGGTTCTCCCGTGACTTGTACTTTCCTTACGATCCCGGCTGGCGTTCCTAATTGGAGTGTGATTCCTCCTCGGCCTGCTTCTGGCTATCGCGTTTCTGCATCCCTCACCGCAGAAACTGCCACTACGTTTTCGGAAAATAACTCGTAAGTTTTCGGTACTTTTACTGGGTTTGTCTCGGGAATTTACACATGAAGTTTCAGGCACCACTCGGACTGGGGCTACCACTAGTTTCCGGAAATTTACTCATATTCTTGGCACTGCTCTCGTCACACGACTGTTAACTCCCGTTTCGGTTTCTCCCGTTTCGGTTGCATCTATCTCGTCTCGCGGCTGTACCGCCGAACAACTCCCGTCTCGGCTGGCGATAATTGCTCCCGAACAATTGACTGTGAATAACTGATTACAACTGTCTGCCTGGGCCGGCCCCGAACTCCGGCCTGTTGATACGACTGCCTCTCCCCTAACTGCCTTCTCGGTCCACGACTGACTGCTCACGACTGACGACAACTGAATGATCACAACTGCCCGACGATCCTGAATGAACGCTCGTGACTGATTGACCACGAACCTTGGCTGCTCCCGAATTTAACCCGTCTCCCGATATATTCAAATTGGCTGTCAGCAAATTGTGTCGATAGAAACAGGGGCTTCCCTGGTGTCCCTCGTGCGTTTTTTTTTGTATAGGATTTAGTGTCTCCTCAGCGGCTCGCGCGCTCAAACTAGGGGTGGAGGGAGAAGTGCGGTAAATGTCTCGGGGGTTCCTAGCAGCTGTGTCGGCACTAATCTCTCCGGGGGGG
>NQII01003070.1:151594-214859 GCA_002778355.1 Clitarchus hookeri
GGGGGGGGGGGTAGCCTGTTTCCTTCGCAGAGGGCTTATATCAGCTAATTTTCGGGACTTTCCCTGTTTCCTTTGGCTTCGGTTCATCCCCCACGTATTTTTATATACCGGGACTTCCCCGAGGATTATTTCTCAGGGTGTGAATACAGCCCAATTCCTATCCCTATGCACTCGCCATGCGTCAAGGTGTTCATCATAAAATACGAGTACAGTTAGCACTTACAATTACAAATTTGATATTGATCATGAATGATGTCATACATCATAATTGCGTTTTTATTCCTTTCTTATGTGAAAGGAAAGTGACAGGACATGATTGTTCACTGGTCGAGAAATATATATTACACGCACGAAGTTCTACAATGGGACTCAGTGTTTACAGTTTCGGGTTGTGATCTACTACAAAGGTGACTGTTCGTAAAAAATAATCAGTACCCAAATTTGTAGATTCAAGTGTCATTAAGACTGTGTACGAACCTTGGAATGGCACTTATGTATATAAGCATACTCCACTCAGCTCGATACTTGACACATTACTACAGGCATACTTATTTGCATTCGTTACAGCAAACATGCCAGCTGATATGTTTCTGAACAAGCATTTTGGCGGAAAACAAATACTGAATCTGTGATGGTATGTAGGCGAATTGATTTACAATTATCAACCCATTAGAAGCTGTAACTGAAAAGCTCATGACGATGAGAGTCATACTGATTAATCAAGAACGGAAGTTTGAAGGGTGACTTTGGGGGCGCGCAGCACCCCTTCCCCCTTCTTTAAGGGGTAGAGTGCTGGAACAAAGTTTGTGCACACCTTTGAACCTTCCTCTTTCGATCCCCCCCTATGCCCCCTGCTCTCCCCCAGGGAGGAGATGCGGAGACCGGAGGGGTCTGTTTTCAAACATTTTCGCCTTTGGAAGCCGCCATATTCGATGGATTTCGTCAGGATTTGAGGGAGGGCTATCTCTTTGAACACTCCCTCGGTTCACAGTTAGTTAGGCCCTTTTGAATAAATGTCGGTTACATAATGGTGTATCATAATATGTACCATAACTATGGTACAAAATCACTTGGTCCATATTTCAAATACCATAATTATGGTACAGTGTACTAAACCTTCGGTGTTTTGTAAGATAATTTCGAAATTCGTACCATAATGGACTCTGCACCACCCAACTTTACCTTTAGGCCTGAAATGAACATGGTTGAACCGTAGAAGTATTAGATCTACACCATAAATATCGGTATTTTATACGATAATTTCGGAATTAATTCAGCAATATATTCTACACTTACCAAGCTTATCGCAGGCCGTATTTGTGACTAGGGTTTCAGGTTGCAGTAAGAATGCGGGTTATGCGGGCCACCTAGGGTAACATTCATACAATTACACAGGGTGGGTTTCAAATTGCACCCGTTTACCTGCCTCACCCAAGGATAGTGAACCCGCGGATTCAGCGGGCTGACCCCTGGTGTTGCTATTAATCAATAACAGATATATTTTCAAGAAGGATTGAATAAGTATTTGACGCAGTAAACTCAGTTATCTATAATTTATTATTACAACTTGTAAAACAAGAGGTAAATGTTATTGTAAAACTAATATTAGAATGAATAAAAATTAATTTTCTAATTTGATATAACTTTTACACTCATTCATGCCTTGCCTTGTAAAAAATATACATTGTTATCACTGTCCTGCATATTAACTTTAAATTAATTGCCATACCAAGTTTATAACAAATCACGAAGAAAATGTGTTATGTTTACCTTGGCTCGTCTAGATCATTAACGGTTAAAGAGTATACATTGTTAAGAACTTTTCTCAGTGGGCTTTTTTGAAAGTTAATGTCTCCATACCACTCTTTAGAAAAAGAAATACTCGTAATAACTATTATAAGCAACATATAAATCGCTTTTCAAAATAGTACCCAATGGGACGTAAGGGCGCGAGACGTACACACGTTCGTTTCCCCGTGTACTTGCCTAAGTCAGTTCCCGAGACGTGTCAACATTTACGTACTTAGACGAATGCGAACGCTGTATGGGTGTGCATCTCATTAAGCAGAAAACCTTAAGCGTACTGAGGGAAAAGGACATTGATGATCACGTATAAGGCTCAACTCTAACATATGTTTGTTTTAAAGCGACATTACAATTGTCGTATCTGTAAGATTCATGTTTACAATAATGATGTGCATTAGTGGTTATTGTCTGAAAAGTTGGCAGCTATGTGTGTCTACAGTGACACGAGTGAAACACAGCACACCATTTTACATTCTACACTACAACCTAGAACTCATAACAGTGTGAGAAAGTTGACACTGAAGTTATTATCAGTAATGATAACACCAACGAACGCATTGAAACTAGACATAACAAAGAGAGTCGCAATATTCTACTTCAGACTACATTACAGTAGATGACTTTCTACACTCAGCATCGGTTGAATGCAATGGCTCATTGCGAATGGCTAAAAGTTAAGTCAAGTTTACAATAAAACCAAATTATGCGTTATTAACTATGCAGAAAGCGCTTATCTGTCGCATGGAAACACGTCTTCTGTTTTTGCAGTTTTAAATAATGTTTTAATTGTTAATTCTAGCCAATTGGAAACAGGTGGCAAGTCTGTTAAGTTTACCTTTGTTCCTAACCTAACTTTGTATATCACAACCATATATAAGCACATCATATTTCAAAGCCGATATTTTCGATCAGAGAAGCTTATTTTTGTGAACAGATATAATCGTTAACATCTTCACACACACGACGTGTTAAAATTATTTATACATACATTACTGTAATTAACCGTTTCCCGCCAACAACATCAGCTCATATCCACACGTTTCCTAAAGTGCAAATGTAAAATTGTAAATGACAGACAAATCACCTCGCTGGTGGGCAGGAGTACAAATGCAATCAAAGGTGCATTCAGAAGTACGAAGATTGTTTCTTTCCCCTGACAAGACTGCACTTATTTAGGTTTCTGAGTACGAGTAATATTTGTGCGTGGAAAATGATATAAGTAACGTCACTGCTTATGTAGGCATATGGGAGACAAGGTACTGTATTCACATGTATGCACGACGGACATTTACGCTACTCATTAAAACATCAGGAAATTATCTAAACTGGGGCGTAGCAAGGAATTAACCCCTTTGGAAGGTACGATGTTGGGGGGGGGGGAGGAGAATTCACATTTCTAATTTTTGGAAAAAATGTGAAACTTATGATATTTAAAATTATTAGTTAAATTTATTTATAATCAAGGAATAATATACAGACATAGAATCATAAAATGCTATAAACATATTTCATTCTCAAGGGGGATCACACATTTGTTATATTAAAATAAAATAAAATTTGTCATTTTGTTTTTAAACTTTAGTTTTGAATATTTTATTTACATTTCGGAAGTGGAGATGTGTTTCGATAACCCCTCTCCCTCTCCTGGCTACATCGCTGTACTCACATATGTATCCTTAATGAGCATACTAATCAATCTTGTGCTTTCCGTAATTAAACAAGCTCTTGCGGGTAGAAGGCCAAAGTAAGGCAAACCTATCAAGATTTTAAATTTAAGGCTTTTGTGTGTGCCTGTTAACATTACTCACACTACACAGCTCAAATTATCTACTTTAGAAACCAATCGATTTGATTATCCAACAACCACAGTTAGTCAATTGCACTATGTTGTAACTTACGTATTATTGCTTTTAGACAAAGGGATTCCGGAAGAAAACGTTTTATATCAATAACATACGTTATAAACAGCAATAACGTATCACATAAAAAATTTCGTTACACGACGTACACTAACTCTGAAGCCTAACTTATGTGGTGCAGACCCACGTAACAACCCACGGAGCTACATACACAACCTACACAATGACCATGTGATAACGTATATACACTACATAACTCCACAGCTATCGCATATTTTATTAAGTTGTGTTTATTGTTTTATTGTGAACGTGTGAGTAATTTTCAACGTTTCCCGTTACTTACGCGAACAGAGATGGCGAATGAACGAGAGTGTATATGCCACAGCGGCAACGCTGCCGACTTCCCCACGCAGCCGCCACGAAAATGAACTAGCGCTACATGGTGTCCATACCAAAAACTACAGGTTCTTACTTCTTACCTGCTAGAGTGGTCAGAAACTTTAACCTGGGGAAATCCACTCTAGGTATATCTTTACTGAATGGTATTAGCAACACACCTATTTTAATCCCATTTCTATTCATAACTTAATTATGAATGAAACGTTACTATTTATAATTAGAATTTAAGTAAATATTCAAATTAACAGATACGAAGATACTTTTATGCTAACAGAAGTATAAAATACCTTGTATCCATAGCATATTTACGAAACAACCAAACACATAATACATGGGGTGATTTTTCAAACGTTTAATCCAAAAAAATATGAAGAAACCAGTGTTTTCGTATAAATTTATTAGCATTAAAGCCAAACCATTCAAACATGTATTGAAGTTAACACATATATGATATATATTATTGTCTAATGTTAGTGTTTGTAAAATATTATTAGGACGGGTATTGCGGGAAGGAATTCTAAACCCAAACTTTTCCAAGATATCAGAACACTCAATTTTAGATGTTATTTAACTGAGACATAATTGACCATCTAACACATTACTGCCATCATTTAGTGAACTAATTTTGTATTTCTGGCGTATATTATTTGAATATGTTAATTTAAACTTCTCTAAAGCATAGTTTTTAAATGTTAGTTGGAGTAAGAAAACTCCAAACTACTGAGCAATATTCCAATTTGGAGCACACTTGTGAATTATACCAACGTAGAAGAGGATCCGGAACAGTGGCTGAATAGGTAATGAATTTAATTAAAACAATTAGTATGGATATGTTAGATGCTAAAAGTCTAAATGTATGTGAAATACTAATTTATTATCTAATAAAACACCTAAATTTCTATGTCTGTACGATGTCTGCCTACATTTTGGTGTTAGTAATCATGGTATATGAGTGGTCTCTTTGTAGAAACTGTAATTACCTGAAATTTTTTTCCAATAGTTTGTTGCATGAAGTTGGTTTGACACCTTTGGGATATTACATCAATGTCTTTCTGTAGCAAGTAAAATTCTGACAATGAATTAATATTTTTACTATTTTAAAATCATCAGTGAACAGGTTGTGAGTTTTAAATTGCTGATGAAATACCATCGATAAATATGATAAGCAGAAGCGATGAAACTGTAATAAGTAAGAAATCACAGAATCCAATTGGACGAGTCAGATCGAACATTAAGTGTACACAATAAAATATTTCTGTGCTTGTTACAAACAATTCTTTGAAAACTATTTGCAAAAGATTTTCTTGTAAATCTATAAATATAATATAGTATATTTACAATACATTATTTTAGAGAACATACAAACCTGTTTTTGAATCTCAATATTTATAATAAACTTGAAGTCTCTATCACGTGCTTGTTAGAATTCAATATTAGTTTCACATATTCCCCGTTAATATTTTCATAAATTTAATGTACATTTTTTGTAGTGTTACAAAAATATATTTGGCAACCAGTTGCCAAAGAATTCCTTGTACAAATACAGAAATTTTCCACAGTGTAGTTGAGCGGCTTCTCGTTGCCTTCTGCACCACGCGATGGCGTGGTGGAAACAAGCGACAAGAAAAGTGGTGTAAATTTTGGCAGAGCGGTCTCCGTCCGGACGAAAAACCCAAGCGGCTCTTTTTCGCAGATAACGCGCAGTAAATTTTAAGAACCGCATGTAATCCAGAGATCCGCTTTGTTACAAAGTCTCATATTTCACGACGTGGGCTGGAATATTTAACGAGCAATGATTACATTTTACGACTGTTTTTAATATATTCTGCTCTCAGAAAAATACTACTAACTGTCACATGACATCAGCCAACTAGTAGAGAAAAGCTTTTTTGTTTTTAATTTGGTTTTTCTGCATTTTTGCTCGTCTAAATGACATTCCTTAGTCAGTGTAGCTTATTATAGTTTTAATAATTCCGCTGCGCTTGGCAGATAAACCCGTATACATCCCCACAGGACAAATCACGCCCCTTTCCCCTCCCAGATCATCATATTATCAATGCATTCATTGGTTTCGGTTTTCAATGACAAAAAACCAACTGTTTTCTTTTCCACAGATGCATAACCCCTCAGGTGACTTAACTTCGCAAATAAATAAAATATGTGGTCACAAAAGCATAGTTACCTGTTTACTGAATTATATTTAGACTGCTGTCAGAAATAAATATATAAAAACATATACACATATTTATTTAGCTTTAAATGTATATATACTTACGATCAATGTTTGTTTAAGAATTGACGTGTGTGCTATTTGCTTTATTTGCACTCTAAGAGGTACTGATTTCTTTAGTTATGCCCAATATTTAATGTCGCTTTTTGATCATCAGTATTGAGACAGAAAAAAACTCAGATCTCAGATAACTTTCCGTGAATTCACGGAACATCTCCGTACATTTTCTAGTAAGTTTTTCTGTATTTCCAGTTAAAAAATAAACAGAGATTACGTGGCAAATATTCTATTTATGTTTTGTGCGCGTTTCACTGCGTAGAAAAATATTAGGTAAATTAAAAATAATTAAACCGAAACAAGATTTGAACAAGACTTTGACCATCCACCAACGAGCTTCTTGTAACGGCATAAGGTATAAAAATCACATTTCCATAAATGTGATATACGTAACACTATCAGTTTCTAGTAATTATTTAAATTATTTTGGTGTTGCAAATTGTTATAGGTGCCTGTTGCTACTTGTCTGGAGGAATAAATCTGAGTGATGTTGTTTAATCTAACTGGGGCACAAACTATAATTTTCTGGTTACAGTGGCGAAGGAAAGCTTCGTGTAAACTCATCGTTGTTCATTTCCGAAACCCGAAGCTAAAAGAATCAGAGAATTTCCGTATGTTGTATGTAAGCTCAGCCTCGTTTTTCGTCATTGCGTGTTGCTTTTCCGTATATTATATGTACATTTCGGTAAACACTTCCGTTTATATACGGACATTTTTAACAGCGTAGGGCGCTGCCCATGTGTATGTTTTACGTAACTCGCAATATATCTGCTGTAAAGGTTACCTTGGTATTGTCACAATACGCCAGAAAGGAGTATTCGGGTTAGTGAGGGATAGAGGTCTTAATATAAATAAAAGAACTTAATTGTATTTGTAATTTATTCACACAAGTATTATTTACAACATTAAAGTATTTATCTCCAAAAATATTATTGTCATTCTCAGCGAGCGCAATATTTAATGTTTATTTCAGTTGTAATTAAAGTCCTTCTCGAAGTCTCTATATTGGCAGTATTCACTTAATTCACACTCATTATTTACACATACAGTTCAGTAGTGCCGCCCGTCAGTCTCACTCTTCACTGCACCGATGCTCGCAGTCCGCAGACTTTACTCCCGCAGGCCACTCTCGCCGCCACTTGACGCCCTGCTGGCTCTCGAAGCTTCGTTGTCTTCGCACACCTGTCGCTTAATGTCGGGCAATCCCCCCATAACTCTCGAACTCTCAAAAAACTGTCGGCTCGGTGGCCGATCTGGAACGTTCCCCGCACACCCCGAGTCACGCTGAAAGAGGCAAGGGCAATTGGCCACAACATTCTTTCATATAACCACAGAAATTAAATCCGCTGAAGGTCAGGTGCGTGCTAGTTGCGAGAGGCTTATCGCGACGGCTCGCAGCGGCATGGGCGGCGGTATGCCTCTGGAAATCACCGCGTTGTTACGAACTTGCTTTTCAGCCAATTCAAACTTGAAAGTTGTTAGGGGCGTAGCTCAATAATGACTCATGATTCGGTAGCGCATAACAGTATCTGATGAGGTTTTATTACATGAATATTATACAGTTGCTATTTAAATGATTATTGATAGGGGAGCTTTAAATAGAATACCAAGATGATTATTTACTTACATTATGATTCACGCCATTTTAATTAAACCTAACTGGAAAGTCATCACCTTGTTGCAGCCGGAGGCTAATTCTGCGAGACGGTTAACGCCGGCCGGACACACTCATCTTCCTAGTCTGCTTCGCTGGTCGGGTTGCCCAGAGGAATAAAGACTAAAGACGAAAGACGCTCGTTCCGGGTGTTACGCCGGCCTATATCAAGCGCGTGGTTTGCGGCCCCGCTCAGTGACCGGTGGAGGGGATTTCTGCAACTCTCTTCTCTCGCAAGGATCGACGACCAAATGGTGGCGTTGCAATCCCGCTCGTTTCCAGGTTTAATGTTTGAAGGTGTGATCAGGTAAGCCTTTCAGCTAAGGCCTGATCACACCATAACATCGTGTTCTCGGGTTACTAGCTTAGTCCTTGCTCACTCTTCCGCTCGCATTAACGGGCCGGGCGAGTGAAGCGATGCAGGCCAGCAAGCATGTAACTTACAGGTTTCCCTCGATGGCTAACGACTTTGCATACCAAGTCTTTCTGGCTCGAGTGGGCTTCTAGTACGAGATCTGAGTGTGCCTTTTAGGACACGCTGTTCAGTTTTCGTAACGGGTCGAGTGCACTGCTTCGTTATGTCGCTATGGATGGATGTACACGCAGTATTGCGGGCACCCTGTTTAACCTCTGATTTGCAGGATGACTTTAAAACTGGCGAATGGTTTTGCTCTCACGTCCCCACCCGCTGCGTATGTTCGCATTTATCACCGCGCGTTTAATTGCCTTTCTTGCGTGATTTTAATGGATTCGCTTTCATTTAATGCGTGGGGGATTCCGTAAACCAATTTTAGAAATTTATAAATGTAATTTCGACGCGGTGTCCATTTCATGAATGCCGTTTTCACCAATCTAACAGGCAAGTTACTGATAATTTGCAAAAATAGACGAATTATGGACCGGGTATATTAAACTCAATTTTTGGGGATAGCTTGAGTTTCATTATTAGTTTACTAGTTGGTTGACAAAACGGTTATGAAAAATTTAAATTTGTCTCCTAATTTGTTTTGTTTTTTCTTTTATGGAACTGTTTTTCTATTTATAGGTGGTCGTTACAAAGAATTGTAATGTTTTATTTAATTATTTACGAGCCTCTTATGTCAATCCTTATTTAGCTGTAGTTTAGTCTGTAATGTAGAAAGACCGTGAGGTTTTTAACTTTGCTTCGGAACCCGTTTAATGTTTTCCAACCAATGGTTTTTTATAGCAATATAAATTAAATAATAGTCATTGAATCACTTCCTGGTATTTTAACTTTGTATACATTTTTTTTTTATTGGCAACCGAATTATTCTCGCGACTTACATCGCACAAAATTTCATAAACACGTGAAACAATTATCTTAAATAAATTTGAATACGCATTAATCCTGACAGTAGGCAACAGTTTTCTGCATATCATCAAGAAATTGTCTTTTCCATAATTTACCTAGAACCGAAGTGTTTTATTTCAGAAAATATTACAAATACTTTCTTCCCAGCAGAATTGTTTTGCGATTTATGTTAGCAATCATTACAAAGAATTTAACATGATAGTGTCATAAATTTCTTTAAATGTCTTTGTGTGGCATGGGAGTGTGTTGTTTGAGAAATTTTTGCGTGTTTTTATACCGTCTTCACAAAGTCCATGGGATTGTTTTTGTATTTGCGCATTTTTCAGTGTTCTTAGGCATGCGCGTGAATGAATGCGTATAGTTATATTCATTCTTTTTGAAATCAGTAGGCTAGGTCAAGAGTAAGTTGAGAGATGAACAAGGAATAGAATAAAAGAAACTAAGTTGAAGATAATTACAAGAAGTTAATTAGGTTTAAAAATAAAAACGTATTTATTATAACATTAGTGGCCTCGATCTACGGCGAGTAAAGGATAGGGTAAAGTCCGAAGAAGGATAATTAAGGAAAAGGGACTTACCCAAACTCGAACACGCGTCCGTCTGGCTCGCCGTCCAGGGAAGGGAAAAGACGCCCAGCCTGCTGGTTACCCGCCGACTGCGACTTCCCGTAGTTCAGAGACCTTTCCACTCTTCTCGCCCCACTTCTTCTGTTATTGCTTCGCTCCTTAATTCTGATTGGTTATGACGTGTTGGTAGGCGGAGTTTAATTTAAGATTGCTGATACCCGTTCGTCACTATGGCTATTGACTGTTCACGATAAACTGATCACTTTTGAAAGCCCTGCTCAAGATCTACGTGTATGGATATTGTGTATCTTTCCGTCTAATGTAAAAGCAACATTGATATGGGCCTGATCGTTTTATTCATGCTGCAATCAAGTATAACTGGGAAATTATTAGAAAAAAGTAAATATTTTTCAAACTTGGAAATTATTACACTTAGCTGCATTAAAAAAAACTGATAGCAATATAAACCATTTCAGTTTTCGTAAATGTTAACCTGGCACTTTTATTCAACGGTAAGATATGGAACTACTTTCTTCCCACCGTTGAAAATTTACCAAGCGCATGCCACTTAGTGCGTGTAGAAACAGTGATCTTTTTCAAAGGTTAATTTCAAAAGTGCTCACTTTATCGTGGACGTCTTTTAGTAAGCTGGACCCACATTTTGGCCCTGCCTCGGCGGTTTGTCCAGCTTGTTTAGACTTTCAAAATTTCAACTCTTTTTTGGAAAATGGTTTATAAAGCAGTGCGCTGCCCTCTTTTCGGGCCTGTGCGTGGCTTTCATGTTGCGTAAGATTGCTTGACGAAGGGAGTCGAGTGTAACAGTGTACAGGAGAGAGGGTCTGAGAGTAACTTCTTTTCAGACAGACAAGTAGTTTCTCTGCTAGCGGAGCGAAGAAGGCGTCGGGCGATGTAGAGAACTTCTTGTGTATACTCCACTCCCGGTCGCTCGATGTCGGATCACGTGATGCACGTATATCCCACATCATCCAGCTGGTGATTGATCCGTCAGGAAGGATGGTGGGACTAATGCTCACTGAACCGTGCACGATACTCGCCTGTGCATTATCGGAAATACATTATTGCATTAGAGAACGTGTTTGCGATGGTGTTTAAGCACGCATGAAAGAAGAATGCGCGTATTAACTTACAGGCTTGCCAGCGACAGTAAAGTAAACTCATGGTAAATAATTTCGTTGGAAGTCAATATCTCTTAGATTTTTATTATTTTTACCGTAACTGTATGCGCGATAATTAAATTCACGATATCAAAATGCTCTAATTCATGCTAGTAATAGGCTCGTTTAATTTATCGAGAATATCAAGCAACAATTTCGTACTTTTGCGTAACGAGATAGTTTTCCTAACTAGCTTACAGTGTTAGGTTTAACTTACTTCGCTGGTATTTATGTTTCAGAAAATTATTATACTTGACTCCATAGGTATGATAATTCCGTCTTCAGAAAACCCTTACTAAAATCTATTTTTAATGTTTGTATAGCCTATAAACGAATGACTGACTCATTAAGAAAAATAGCCCGAAACGTATTTTCATGTTTTACACGTGAAGTTTTCCGCAATAGTGTCAGGCTATCACCCATAAGTAAATAAATTATTACCGGTTATGTTAAGGTTTAAGGAAAATTTACTGTCTTACATTGTTGATGACACTTTAAAGGAAAAAAATTTAGCCCATTGACCAATAAGATTGCAGATTCGGGTTGAAAGCCTTGTTGCTTTTCTGAAAATGGAGATTATTTTAATCTCTGGGGGGTTATAATCGAGTTATTGTTATACATTCATAACTATATTATTACATACCTTAATATTTTGCACAATAATTACACCTCATATGACGTTGCATTATTCTATTGACGGTGAATTACCACAAAAATACCTACTCGTATTAATCTTACAGCTACATGTATTCGGCAAAATTGTTATTATTAAAGCCACTAACGATTTCATCTGAAACAGTTTCTCTCGATAAAGTTTTTTGTATTTTTTTTCATTTGTATAGATGGAAAGTCATGTAATTCCTCATTATATACATAAATGTATACTTTTATTGTTATTGGAAGATTGAAAAATAGAGAAATAATTTGTTGTGCTGAAGTCAGATTATTCTGAACAGGCATGTTATTGCTTCAAAAGCAGTGCACCTTGTTATACTTCCTTAAGGGGAGTATAGTTCATGCAGTTGATGAAGGGAAGTCGGGTGACAATTAATTAAGCAAAACTAATTAAATAAGGAGGATCATTACTGATTCAACTTACAATAATCACCGCGTGATGTGGTTGGTGGGGTTAGGGATCGAGGTAGGTGTGAAGGACAATCTGTTATGGGAGGACAAGGATATAAGGAGCTCCGGGCTCTCTCTCACCCTAGCGTAAGACACTTACCCCCAATCGCCGCTCGGAGACGCCGTTCAGGGAGGACCGACGCCGACTGACACCCCGGCCCTTAGCCACCGTGTCCAACACACTTCTCGTTCACGCCCACCTCCTCCGATATCCTTGGTTCCTATTGGCTCTCCCTTGCAGCCTGAGCGGAGTTACTGCCGTTAGATGTAGATGAAATTGTCGCAACCCCACTATATCAGTCAGACCCAGATATTCTATGTACTTCCGCAGATTCCTGAATTTTCAATCGTTGCGTTACAGTCACCGTTGCTTGTGAACATTGTTTTAATTACAGTCGTTGCCCGCATTCCTGCCTTACCCAGCCTCGCTTCTTGTGTTATAATCGTAACATCACCACCAACGTTATGAATACGAGATGTGCTCATCTCGCCCAAGGTCCTGGCAGAGAATAATCGCAGTGAGAACGGGTAAGATTATCTGAAACTGAAGCAGGTACTGAGTAATAAGCGCCCTGTATAGCCAGTGAAAAGCGAGATAGGCGGTGAAAGTGTGAATTGTCGTATTGTGTCTCTTCTGTAGGTTGTGGGGTTGTAAAAGTGGGCGACAAGTAATGACGGAGCGTAATTCGTCGTATACTGACTGACGAGCGGCTGAGACACTGGGTCGGCGACGTATGGCTTGAAGACTGTCTCTGCATGTAACAAAACGCTGGTACACCATTGATTTTAAATATGGAATATTTACTTAACACATACGGAATCTACAATTAAATAAGGCATATATTACACTATGGGATGCCTCCATCATGTGAAAAAATTAGAAACCAAATATTCAGCTTCACAATAATTTGAAGTCTCATTATAAACAACAATTTATATTATGCACAAATTGAACTATCAATACATATGAATGCTTATTATTATAAATGACACATTTTGATTGTAAAATATGAAACATATAAAACATTCCACTTGTTAGTGCTATCTTTAGATGTTGGTATATGTTAGAATACATTCAGTAACTTTACGCTATTTTAAACATCTCCGCCTTGACCGTCTCCCTACGTACTGCAATGTACTAGAAAATCAGATTCCCCCCTTCCCTTATTTTTTCTCGTTTACAGTTACTGAGGGGAATAAATTATAATTTAAACAAAATTCACTGATTAGATAACATCATATCACAGTGACGTCACTTACCACTTATATATATATAGTATGATCACATCACTAACGTACTTTCTATCATTTAATTGTCCAGGATTTGTATTTGAATGTACAACAAAACAAATCAATCATTATAATGGGGGAAGCCGTTAGTTTTAATAATTTTAAATTCATCATAAGCTAATAATGTTGTCTTTGTACACTATAATAGTTTTTGTACTATGTTTGAAAGCATCCTTCGGTAGGCCTACATAGCAGGCAATAGGCACAAGTGGATCTTATGCAGGGCTTTTAAATGCGCTCAGTTTATAGTAAACAACCTGTAAGTGTTATATGTGATTAGGAAAGCGATATAAATACAGAAATGAAGGCGTTTAAATGGACGTTTTTGTAATTGGTCATATGCAATTTTCGATGGAAGGTCTCCTACAAGGTTGTACTTTTAGCCAATCAGAGAGAGGGTGGAATAGTAATTTTGTTTATATTGTTTTGATAAAGAGCGTAAGACAANGTGCAATTTTCGATGGAAGGTCTCCTACAAGGTTGTACTTTTAGCCAATCAGAGAGAGGGTGGAATAGTAATTTTGTTTATATTGTTTTGATAAAGAGCGTAAGACAATACACTGAGAAAATGAAATAATCACGAAAATGTTTATTGGTTCTAAAACAGTATTGTGTGAAAATCATGGTAAACATCCGTGTGCATGCAGGCTCGGTTAGCAAGTCCCGTGGAAGCTTCTGCCTGAGCTTGTAAGGAAAATTGTATCGTGTGCATACATACTCAACAGAGTTTTATAAATACAGAATATGTGCTTTTATAAAAGGTTGCGTCGTCATGGTCGTTAGTGGCATCATATTCCTACACAATTATATTGAAATCTCTTCAAGGATTAAAAAGTTATAAGGGGGAGGGGCATACATCCAATCGGACATTACGGTGACTTCATAACCCGGCCTTTCCTAAGGAAAGTAGGCTAAAATGTTTTGTATCAAAATACACTAAATTCACTGTCTAATAAAATATGCCACTTTAAGCATTTTCGAGACACTTAAACATATTTTTAAGTAATAATTTTAGTGTATTAACTTATTAAAAGTTTTAATGTATTTTGTAATTTCTTCGTACGTGCACTTTGAACGTATTATAATGACAAATATTTTGAGCTCAGATTTATAAGGTGATAATTTCTGGTATTTGTGTCATATCTAGCCGTTTTAGAAAAGGCAACCTCATTGGTGTTTGGTTTGGAGTGTTTCAGTAAGGATGCAGTCCGCAGTCAATACTTTGCAAATCGTAACATCACGCTGATGTTGTCACTGTGTTTAATATTTAAAGGAAAAAAAGGATTCGCAATTGTTAACATTGCATTAATGCCTGAATTGATAGTGATGCATATTTTTCTATAGTATAAAACGTAATCAATAATTAATAAAATGCAATAAATAATAATTGTAATTAATACCAAGAACGTAAATTAGTTGTTTTGATCCTTACACAGCGCTTTGCATGATTTTTTAAATTAAAATCAATGAGCAATATTGCTTAAATTAGTTATTTTAAGTTTGGTTTGATAACATAATGAAATAAATAAATACCAATTTACAAATTACGCTATTCCTAGGAACTCTGTAACTTAATGTTGTGTTTTCGTAACAGCCCTTTCGTAACGTTTACACTTGTGTAATTGGCTGTGCTTTGCGTGGTCTGCGAAACTAACCCGGTGGCAAATATTTAGAAAAGGGGAGGGCAATTACCGTGTGGTTGAGTTTAGCAGAGAACGGCGGTCAATCAACAGATGACTGGTTTTTAAATGCAATGTCAATCAATAAAGCATCCACGGGTAACACATAATTGTTGGTCAAAAACAGAGAACCCTCTAATTTCCTGACGAGCCATGTTGTCAGCCACCGCATGGTCACAGGTGACATATACCAAAACTGTCCAACACTATTCACTGATTGGTTAATTCATCTCACGTAGTTTCTTGACATTTTGCAAATAGCTACTTTTGATCTTCAATTTTGAAGGGGGGTTTGTCTGTCTCTAAATAATCACGTTAGGTCACAGGCCGCATTGTATGTTCTACCCCACTATCAAAAAATAATAATCTAATGATGTGTGTACCTGGCGTTCGAAATAATCATGCATAACAAAAAGTTTACTTCATCTCTTGAAGAACGGTTAACCTACGTCATTTGATTCGCGGTACCGTTATTATGCCCTTGAAAAATGTCATGCCTACAGAACGCTATGTCCGAATGTGACACGGGTTTCAATACAAAGTACAATTTTTCTTTCGCTGAAAACTAAATGCGCGTGGGTGTAGTTTCATTGTTTCGTTAATGCTTGTCAGGATCCTAAAAGAGGGAAGTGTCCTTGCCATCTTGAATTTACGTCTTTTCCTCCATAACTTAATTTTCGGAATCAATATTTAAAAAACAAGCTAGTCTGGGCATAGGAAACATCTCAATAGTTATTAGAAATCCAACTTATTTTCCTTACATGATAAGTTTCATATTTATAACTGTAACGACATATTACCTAATTATTTAATAACGTCAATCCCAAATGGACAGGTATAAATTGAAACCGTACAAATATTAAAAAAAAAAAAAAACTTTAAGTAGTCCTTTATGTCATGTCTAGCTTTAATTTTTTGTCGAGTCATAAATTTGCATCACGAAGATTTGTAAGAAAAATGTAATATGGAATGGATACTACCCTCTTAAAAAAGCTTTAAAACCTATCAACACTAACAATATTGATAGTATTATCTGTTACGCATGAAATAACATTTGATTTGGATACATCAAATTTGACGTTGCATTGACTGAGAGCCAGCCACTAATAAACATTATTCAGTTTTGTGAGCGTGGGAAATGCCAGGACTGTATTAACCATTAAGCAACGTAAGAACGTACTACAGCAATCAAGGGGAAGGAGGCACCACATAAATGTTACATTAGCGGAAATACTATAGAGTCTAAGGTGCGAAATTGCAACCTGTGAAGCTCAAACAAGTTCCACAAAAATTGATACTGTATCTCCACTAAGTAAAGAAGCAATTGTGGTGCTTAAGATTAGCTTTGAGGTTCTGGTAAAAGACTTTACAATCACAAAAGGTAGGAGAAAACTTTTCAAGTGTAAGTGAAATGATAGGATACAAAAATAAACATTTCTTACCATCATAGCGTACGTTTTGTTGCTTTTCTGAAATAAATTTTTATTTTCATTTTATAGTTTTTTTTATTATACATAGACTGTTCGGACACCAAAATTGTACGGGCTTAGGGCATCTAAAGGTCTTATACCGGCTTCGTGTGGGCCAATAGAAAGGTGGTAACTGGGAAACAGAGACCAATATAAATTGCATTCATATAATGAAGGATATACAAGTGTAACAATTCTAGCTTGTCTTGAATGCTTTAAGGATACCCACCGGGAAAAAGAGTAGAATCCCAACGGCAATGGGTGCCGTGGTGGTGTGGTGGTAAGACTACTCGCCTCCCACCTATGTGGACCGGGCTTGTTTCCCAGTGGGGTCACCCCCGGATTTTGTAATGTTGGAATCGTGCCGGACGATGCCGCTGGTCAGCGGGTTTTCTCGGACATCTCCTGTTCCCCCGCCCTTGCATTTTGGCACTGCTCCGTACTTACATCGCTTCACCTTCATCGTCTCTCAAGACCTGGATGTCTCTTCACTCACCCAACAGGGATATCTAAAGTATACAGTTAAAAGCGAATTAGCTCAAATTTTTATAAACCTGTTTTCATGAACTTCAACTCAAAATACCTCAACGATAGCTGAATGGCTGAACTAGGGTGCATCGCTGCATATCTTATTTGACGTTTTGCTCAATTTATACGTGACGTGTTATGAACAGTGCAGTAAGGGCGTATAACGAGCAATAATGACGTAGTGTATTTTATTATTAAACAATTGTATGCATGCAGATTAGGTCTTGCCCTCTGGAGACACGTGCAAAATGTTTAGCTTTGCGATGCCATGGATCCGGTTGACAGTATTTGTTATCTGTCCCACATCTGAACTGGCATGAAAAATAACTGAAGATATGAACGAAGCTGCCTTTCAGCGAACAAAGAAAAAATTGACTTAGGCTGCGGTCACACCAGTGGTCTAAAACGTGTTTTTTTTTTGTTGTAAATTCGTTTGGCAGGCATGTTTTAAAAGATTTGCAAACGGAACTATTTTCAGCGGTTACACATCTGTAACTGAATACAAACAAAAATAAATCCTAACCTAGAAAACCTGCTCCCGTGATTACTTATAATCGCTTCCAACACTCTTCGAGTCTGTGTATGTTATTAAATGTAACAAAATGTACCTTAGTTTTATTGTAACAGCATATTGAATGCTGTTTTATGACCTGGCTTACTATTTATTTCAACAAATAAAGAAATTCCCCCACCCCCAAAATTCAGCCATTTTGATTATGCATTCTGTTTTACTTCCTAGCAGCCAATGAGAGCGCAACACGGGGAAGAAAAGTCGCTGCGATGTACTTGCACGACCTGTTTACTTTGAACAAGAAGTGACTGTGATTGGAACAAGTTCGGAGGCAGGGTAACCGCGTCCATTGCTCAACATGTTTGAAGTGAAGTAGTTCCGTGTCCCGTGTGACCGCGGCCTCATTTAAATAGAGGAACTTTTGTTTTGTGCATCTTTGAGTTTAGACGGAGTGATCTGCGGCGACTGCACTTGTTTAGCGAGCCGCGGAAACCGAGTATTTACGCCGACGTTCGCGAAAGCTTCAAGTTATCCGGGCGAGAAGCCAGCTTGAAGCGGAACGCCCGGATGCCTGGGTGATATTTTTTCCTCTCCGGGGAAGCGGCGAAATGCAATAAAAGGACAGATTACGTTCCGCCTCGAGTCGGATGAGGAACGGGACAGTTAGCCACATTGCAAGGGTTGAAGTAACAGCCCCCCTCCACTTTCTCATCAACCCTTTACCATTCTACTTCACCCTTGAGTCACGAGAATTTATGGTCGCCATAACATTCGCTTTCTGCTGACGTGACGCCGACGTTATTTTCCATGTTTTGCCTTCATTTCTGTATTTATATCGCTTGCGTAATCACGTATAGCCCTTACAGGCTGTTTACCATAAACTGAGCGCATTTGAAAACCCCGCTTAAGACCCACTTGTATCCCTTTTGTGTATTCTTCCGCCTTATGTAAAATTAACATTACCGTGGGCCTCATCACAATATTCGTGCGTCTGTCAAGTGAAAATGGGAATTTATTGAAAAGTAAATATTTTACAATTTCATTAAATCTTTCAGGCATACGCATTGAAAAAAAAGAAAGCAAAATAAATTATTTCAGCAGTTAAAAATGTGTTAGCGGAAACTTGTAATTTAACGTCAAGACATGGAGCTACTTTCCCTCTGTCGTTACCAACTTTACTGACTTGTCCTGTTGGCGGAGATTCAAAACAACGTAATAAAGAACTAATATTCCCGCTTTGAAGCAGCTGTTTCCGTAGGTAGATAGGTAGGTCTCATCCTCTCAAAGACAGTGGGATAATTGGACATAGTTATGCAAAACAGAGCCAACCCACATGTGCAAAGATTTTGTCACATCCTAACTCTTCTATTCGTAATTATTAAACTAATATTTTTTCTGGTGTATCTTCCTAAATTTAACACAAATAGAACTGAAATTTGTTCTTTAAGAAGAAACCAACCCTTAAAAATCTTTTTGCAAAATTTTTTATAAACATTTTTTCATGTGGATAGGTTTATATGCCGTGTTACACCTTGGAAAGTAAAAGTGTATTAGTTCCCTTCATCTTTTGGCAATTGCCTGAACTGTATGACACAAAAAGAAGTGGTTTTGTGGTGGGTTATTTTTTGCATAGCTACGTCCAGCTGAAGGTGGGATATGTAGTTCGGACAAGTAGAAGCGGGAGAATGAAGCGAACATGGCCTCTACTATAGCTGTTCATGAGTCCAAATATTATTTTCTATATTTTGAGGATATTGGCGGTTTTATAACATAACAATAATAAATTGATTGAAATACAAACTCAGTTGAAAAGTAATATTAATTATGTTTTTAGCGTAAATACGAGTTTTTTAGTTTTCAATATTCATTGATATATATTTTCAAAAGTTACACAAAGTTTGGTTTCAGGTAAAGTCGTTCCTTAGTCACGAAAGTATGATGTTGCATAATTTTTTTAATCCGCCGTTTTAGATCACCTGCGGTCCGGGTTTCAATTACACCTATTTTAACTTGAAGCTTGATTTAAAAAGTTGAAATTGAAATATGGGTGAACCACGTAAAATTTTATGAAGGAAATTACTTTCTGATGGCATGGACGATTATTTTGAGCTGTATCATAGCGTATTGCCTGTGTTCGATTTTGATATTCGTAGGAAAAAAATATTTTGGTGTTTAGTTCCTTCAGTTCCTATCATTCGTTTTTGTTAACACATTTTCCGACATTGTTATACTTTTATCAGACTGTTATTTCATATAACGACAAAACATAATATGAAAAAAAAATGTGTAAAATAATTGTATTCTCCTAAACGCCTTTAAGGAACCATTCCAGTTGTTCATCATGGGGTAACTTCGAAAAACCATGGCAAACTGAAGCAAGACCCGGTTTAAATTCCCGGCAAGTCCTTTTTGTTACCTCAGGCAAATTTCCACTGTAGTTTATCCTTGTCCGAGCTAAGGTAGTGCAGTAGAGATATTTGGGGCGCTCTTAACACCGGGGTCTTGAGAGCCAATGAGGGCAAAGTGAGGTGGGCATGAAGCAGCGTTGGAATGCACTGGCGGAGGAAACGGAAAATCCCCGAGAAAACCCTTCGACCAGCGGCATCGTTCGGCACGATTCCCCCGTGCAAAAACAACGAGTGGCTCCGACGGGAGAAGGGAAGGTCTACATACAAATGTAAACTTATAACTACAAAGAGCGCTCGCGTCCATTGTCTGCCCAGGACTGGAACCCGGAACCTTCAAGTTAACAAATTCATACAGATTTGTGACTAGTTATTTAAATACTGCTTTCCTATAGTCAGATAGGGAAAAAGTTTTCATATTTGTGGATGGTTTGGAAACGCTTTATCTCCAACAGATCCGTACGGTAGCTAGAAATTTGAGTTTTGGAGTACTTATCGGAGGTGGGAATAAAACTCTAGTTCCTAAGTGTCAGATCAGTTTTACTTTGTAGAATGTCACTTAAGGCACACAACACAAGACTGAGGCATTGCTGTCTTCTCGACTGGTGTGATAGAGGGATGTGTGATGCGCTGACTGATCATATCTCAGTCCACGGCAGCCGCATGCCTAGAAAGGATCATTATATCACATCAATGATAATNACATTAACTTTGGCACTATCACATCAATGATAATACAATAAATGAATTGTCTCTATACTGGTATTCAACACTTTGCCAGTCCTCTGGATGTGTNTCATTATATCACATCAATGATAATACAATAAATGAATTGTCTCTATACTGGTATTCAACACTTTGCCAGTCCTCTGGATGTGTAACTCTCACAGTTAAAAATAGGTATTTTACCTGTGATACAACAGATTGCGTGCTTTATCTTTATGTATTACTTTTACATTACATTGAATTTATTGTGTATAATATTTGTATTACAGTAGTATATATAAAAGCTATATATTTCCTTTAAATATAAAGATTGCAAAAATATTTGGAGTAAATAATAATTTTCTTGAATAATTTTTGCTCTGATGCCAATACAAAAATAATCCTTTAAGTAGGTAAAATAAAATTATAAATGAAAATATTGACAAAATATCTATTCAAACCGAGTCTATATAGCGACCACTATCCGCGAAAGTCGCTTTTGACCGCTTTTTACGAAACGCTTCGCATTGCGCTGTTTATCCGCGCAGTGCTAGTTGCTGGTGGCGCTAGATCCGTCGAAGAGCGAGCTGCTACGAGATGAGGTCGGACCCTTAGCTGAGCGGCCTGCCTGATCACACCTTCACTTATTTATCCAGGACACGGGCCGTGATCGCTGAAATTAGTTATGAAATCGCAAACCACAGAACCCCCTCCGCCGGCCAGTAAACGGGGACAACGCAGCCGATATAGGACAGTGTAGTCCGTGGGCGGTGTCTATTGTCGTCGGGCCATTGGAAGGAGAAGACCACTGAAGATGGGTGTGTCCGGCCGTTGACTTGCGCCATCTTAATCAGCCTCCGGAATCNCCCGGAATCATTAACAAGGTGGAGACTCTCCAACTAGGGTTTACTCAGAACTTGGCTCGTTAAATATTTATAAAATAATATAATTTAATATTTCAGTATATTTGTATAGTTTCCCCCGTTCATATTCAATCATATTTATATTGAAATAATATTATACAATCTTAATGTTAAATAAACCTCTTTTATATAGTGTTCATTACATTACTCTTATCAATTACTTGTTACGCCCCTATATCCCCGTTAAGGATAATTGTCAAAAAAATTATCAAAATCATAACAGAGCGATCTTCTCCGCTGCCGGACCGCAAAAAGACGTCAGTTGCCAGCGGCTATTCATGTCGCGAAGTTTTGTGCGTGTGTGTGTGTGTGTTGCCTTTCGAAAATGTTCGTGGAAAGAAAGTTTTGTTCTTCGGCAGAGGAGTACGCTAAACTCGAGGAGGTGTATAGGCTGTTCACGGTAAACTAAGCACTTCCAAAATCCCTACTTAAGATAGCTTAGTTCGTAACAGCGTGTATGCACATTGTGTATCCTTCCACCATATGCAAAATTAACATTGCCGTGGGCCTGATCACTTTATTCGTGCTTCGGTCAAGTGAAAATGTGAAAATATTAGAAAATTAAACATGTAATAAATTTGCCAATTCTCACACTTACGTGCACCAGAGAAACAGAAAGCAAAATTAATTAATTAAAGCATTCATTAATGCATAACTAACAAATTTATTTCCGCGTTAAAACAAGAGACTACTTTCTCTCCGTCGTCACCAATTTACAGAGAGCATGCTAGTCTTTTTACCGTGAACAGCCAATATCAAGATATCGCGTCCTGTCTGACGTCACACATAACCATTTGCAGAGATCAGAAATACGAGGAGGATACTTAAAAATAAGTTACACAATGCAGTGGAAGTATGAACACTTTATTCAAAATCATTTACGGTTTAAGTGATCAAGAATTGTTGTTTATAATAAAAATAATAATAATAATAAATATGTTTTAATTTCTGATCGTCATTCTTACATAATAACTGTCATATAATTGTCGTTGGGTAATTATACTGTTCCCCAGATGAGTGCAGAGATCCTCTTCAGTACTGAAAACACGCAAAAATTACCAAACCCTAAAATCGTCAAAACAAAAAAAATACTGTAAGGAAAAAGCAAGGGCGTAGATAGCAATTATAAACAAAAAATTCAAAAAATTATTGAAACATTTTGAAAATGTGTGTCTGATATGTAAAAAAATATGCTCTGACATAAACTTTGGTAAATTATTTATAACATTAAAAATAATGTGGTTTGAGTGTAAGTACGCAAACGTGGCGAATGAATCTACCTCGCAGCTTTTAAAATTATGCATACGCCGGATAATAAAATTTTAATTCTTATTTTTGCACTGTAACAATATCCCTAACAACGTTAAACTAATTTCAAGTCCATATACTGAGCACAAAGGAAAATGGCGTTAAGTAGTTGTTTCTTGATGGCTTAGCGATGTAATACCACCTTACTCACGATGTAATTTCCAAACAAGTTCCTTATTGTAAGGTCGCAAAAAGTCTGTCAAGTCGCCAAGGTTGATGAAGTTTGCTGTTGATGGGATTTTCGAGAGGATCAGCCATTGTTTGCACTCCCTTTGAACGATAGAACATTATTTGGAAGTAAATTGCAAAACTAATAGAATATTCAAGAGGAGCAGAAAGAACACGAATTGAAGTTAACGATAATCGGGAAGCTGTGCACCTCATTATTGAAGTTTCAGATATTCTACAGGCATGACGAAGACTTTACTTGAAAACTGCATCCCTGTTGTCAGTTAACGGTGCAGTTCAAAAGAAATGTTTCATTCCTTTTTTTTTGGAAGATCGGAAATGCTTTGTCTCCAACAGATACGCAGTATATTTCTAACCTTTTATTTTAGAGATTTACTAGAATTGAAACTAATGTGTCAACACGATTTTGAATTTTCCAAATATATATATATAATCCTTAGTCAAATGCAAACTCTTGAAGTCAGAATTTGCAAAAATATTTCAACTCAATTGTAGATATTTTAACGTAAATAATAGCTGGCATACTTATACAAAAAACATCAATAATGAATTACGAAAGGTAGTTATTTTTGTTAAAATATATTTAATATTGCAATATTTAAATTGAATATAATTTTTATTTTATACATATTATTATTATATATATCAAATAGAATAGTATAGTATAGTATTTATTTTTCGCAATACCGCTGTGTCACTAGTCCAATGCACATATATAGAAATTGTAATATAATATGGTAGTTTTTTAATGTCGCAGAAGGATTCGTGATGACTATAAAAATAAACTGAGCAACGCCTTTAGAAGTGTTGAACTAACCATGAACCATCCATACATTCCCATTTGCCGCAGGAAACATCAACAAACAAAAATTTTTCAATAGCGAAATGTAACTGTCAAAAAACAATTCTCGTAGCTGCATAACAATCTCGTCAAGTCTTAACAGTCTGGAACAGCTGCCCGTTACTGGCTCACTCACATTTAAGGAAATGCTATCTCTACCGGAAAACATATTTTTAGTCCAACGCTGGCCAGATTTTACTTCTAAGTAGTGAGTCGGTAGTCGAATGATTTGATAGCCCGTTGTATGTCAGGTGGTTATGTCAATTTAAACCATTCTGCCCCTAACGGTAAAAATATTTTTTTAAGTCAGGCGACACGCGAAGCAATTATTATAACTCGTTTCTCTTGAGTGCATTCACTCATTTCCTCGCAACTGTATTTCTCTTGTTGATATAACTGTAACTACAGAGAGTTGAAGTATAGTTCTTTCACGATAACTTCCAACTTTCCTGAAGACCTGCTGAAGTTCTACTTCCTGGATATTCCTCCGACTCATACAAACTAAGCTTAACTTAATCTAGAAAATTACGCCAAATGGAAAACGTACCGCATTCGTGCGCACTCAGGGTAATGATATTTTGAATAAGAAATATGTCTTACTAGGCATTACCAACTAGGTATTATTCTAGGCATTATTCTCCCACTGTTTTTATTCACATTAATTATAAATGAAATATTATAATTTATAGGTAAAATAAACTTAAAATTTAAATTTAACCAAAAATACGTTAATTTTTATTTCAATAAATGTATAAAACGCTTTTGATACATGACATATTTAGAAAGCAACGACATAAATAAGGTGATTTTTCAAAGGTGTGATTCAAAAAGTGTGACGAAACCGCGAAGAGACTATACTCGTCTGTAACAAGCATAGAAAAATCTAACTACGAAATGCATGAAAGCTACAATTATGATATTAATCCAGAATTGACGTAATAGGGCTCTTTGTGTTTTACGAATTTTTTTTCTGGTATGCTGAAGTTGCCAGAAGTATTTGTCCGTGAATCTGAGAATTAAGTTAAATAAATGATCGTTGAATGGGTTTGAGGATGACAAAGTGATAGGTGAAACTCTACCAGCAACCAAAGTTTCAGCATCACGACAGGCAAGGAAAAAAAAAAAGAGAATAAAAGAACTGTACCACAAGAATGATAGACCCATTCTTTTCCAGCCGACCCAGGAAAATGAAGCAAGAGAGNGAGCACAAAGGAAAATGGCGTTAAGTAGTTGTTTCTTGATGGCTTAGCGATGTAATACCACCTTACTCACGATGTAATTTCCAAACAAGTTCCTTATTGTAAGGTCGCAAAAAGTCTGTCAAGTCGCCAAGGTTGATGAAGTTTGCTGTTGATGGGATTTTCGAGAGGATCAGCCATTGTTTGCACTCCCTTTGAACGATAGAACATTATTTGGAAGTAAATTGCAAAACTAATAGAATATTCAAGAGGAGCAGAAAGAACACGAATTGAAGTTAACGATAATCGGGAAGCTGTGCACCTCATNCACACCTCATTATTGAAGTTTCAGATATTCTATAGGCATGACGAAGACTTTACTTGAAAACTGCATCCCTGTTGTCAGTTAACGGTGCAGTTCAGAAGAAATGTTTCATTCCTTTTTTTGATAGATCGGAAATGCTTTGTCTCCAACAGATACGCAGTATATTTCTAACCTTTTATTTTAGAGATTTACTAGAATTGAAACTAATGTGTCAACACGATTTTGAATTTTCCAAATATATATATAATCCTCAGTCAAATGCAAACTCTTGAAGTCAGAATTTGCAAAAATATTTCAACTCAATTGTAGATATTTTAACGTAAATAATAGCCCGCATACTTACACAAAAAACATCAATAATGAATTAGGAAAGGTAGTTATTTTTGTTAAAATATATTTTATATTGCAATATTTAAATTGAATATAATTTTTATTTTATACATATTATTATAATACATATCAAATAGTGTAGTATAGTATTTATTTTTCGCAATACCACTGTGTCACTAGTCCAATGCACATATATAGAAATTTTAATATAATATGGTAGTTTTTAAAAATCGCAGAAGGATTCGCGATGACTATAAAAATAAACTGAGCAACGCCTTTAGAAGTGTTGAACTAACCATGAACCATCCATACATTACCATTTGCCGCAGGAAACCACATCAACAAACAAAAATTTTTCAATAGCGAAATGTAACTGCCAAAAAACAATTCTCGTAACTGCATAACAATCTCGTCAAGTCTAACAGTCTGTAAGAGCTACCCGTTACTGGCTCACTTACATTTAAGGAAATGCCATCTCTACTGGAAAAAATATTTTTGGTCCACCGCTGGCAAAATTTTACTTCTAAGTAGTGAGTCGGTGGTCGAATGATTTGATAGTCCGTTGTATGTCAGGTGGTTATGTCAATTTAAGCCATTCGTGTCCATAATGGTAAAAAATATTTTTAAAGTCAGGTGACACGCGGAGCAATTATTATAACTCGTTTCTCTTGAGTGCATTCACTCATTTCCTCGCAACTGTATTTCTCTTGTTGATAGAACTGTAACTACAGCGAGTTGAAGTATAGTTAATTCACGTTAACTTCCAACTTTCTTGAAGACCTGCTGAAGTGTTCTACTTCCTGGATATTCTTCCGCCTCATACAAACTAAGCTTAACCGAATATAGACAATTACACTAAATGGGAAACGTACCGCATTCGTGCGCACTCAGCGTAATTATATTTTGAATAACCAATATTTCTTACTAGGCATTACCAACACACCTATTCTCCCACTGTTTTTATTCACATTAATTATAAATGAAATATTATAATTTATAGGTAAAATAAACTTAAAATTTGAAGTTAACCAAAAATACGTTAATTTTTATTTCAATAGATGTATAAAAAGCTTTTGATACATGACATATTTAGAAAGCAACCAAACACGTCATACATGGGGTGATTTTTCAAAGGTTACGTTCAAAAAGTGTGAATAAACCGCGAATAGACTATACTCGTCTGTAACAAGCATAGAAAAATCTAACTACGAAATGCATGAAAGCTACAGTTATGATATTAGTCCAGAATTGACGTAATACGGCTCTTTGTGTTTTACGAATTTTTTTTCTGGTATGCTGAAGTTGCCAAAAGTATTTGTCCGTGAATCTGAGAATTAAGTTAAATAAATGATCGTTGAATGGGTTTAAGGATGACAAAGTGATAGGTGAAACTCTACCAGCAACCAAAGTTTCAGCATCACGACAGACAAGGAAAAAAAAAAAATGAGAATAAAAGAACTGTACCACAAGAATGATAGACCCATTCTTTTCCAGCCGACCCAGGAAAATGAAGCAAGAGAGGCCATTTTAAGGAAAACTCAACTCTTGCCGTTTACGATTCGGTTCATTAATATAATTTCCCCAAAACTAAGATGAAAATGATTTGCTCTTTCCACGGACAGCAAAGACTGTGGAGTTCAAATGTTTTAAAAGATTAAGGCAAAGTGCCATAAACCTAATTGCTGACATAACTTTTATGATTTTCCCCTCTCATGATGGCTCCACAAGTATTCATGCGAACTGCATCTTCACATTCTCCACATCTGTCATTCTCAGCTACTTACCGGGTCGCATTAATTCAAGTAACATTGCAAACCCAAGTGGTTTTTATTCTCCAGGCTTGGGAAATCGCTGATGGGACATACAAGCTCCACGACATGTACGTTATTGGTGATAAACACGGAAATAGTTTATCTGAATTATGGTCCACGGTACGCATTGGATGTAAACATAGTTTAAAAAAAAAATTAAAACTTTCCATTCTATGTTATTCCTTTTTTTCTTGTATTTAAAGTTTTTATTACAGCCNTTAAAACTTTCCATTCTATATTATTCCTTTTTTTCTTGTATTTAAAGTTTTTATTACAGCCTCATTAAAAATGCATTTCTCTTTAAATGAATTGTTTNATTAAAACTTTCCATTCTATGTTATTCCTTTTTTTCTTGTATTTAAAGTTTTTATTACAGCCTCATTAAAAATGCATTTCTCTTTAAATGAATTGTTTTAAATAACGAGCTGATACAGTTGTGTTATATAACTGAAACATAATAACTTATAATAAGAAAAATTTTTGTAACTTAAGCACAAAATCAAACAGGGCTTAAAAGAGTGTTAAAAATTCATTGAAGTTATCTTCTTAGCAGTGATGTTTTACTAAAAAATATGTTGTAAAATAACTCACGATTTTTGCCACCAGCACTGAGTGGACTCGAGCGACTAATGCGTTTTGAACAGATATTTTCTTGTAGCACCTGCGCNGCGACTAATGCGTTTTGAACAGATATTTTCTTGTAGCACCTGCGCACAAACGATAAGAAATAATTATTTTACACCTGCAATTTAAATTTAATATTTTAAAATAGCTTACTAACTGAAAAATACTTCAGGTAGAGTCAACGTACAGGTTTTACTGTTGGGAAACATAAACGAATGTCTTTCATACATTAAACACGAGGTAGAATGGTTTTCGTCTCCTCGAATGCGCTCTNGTTGGGAAACATAAACGAATGTCTTTCATACATTAAACACGAGGTAGAATGGTTTTCGTCTCCTCGAATGCGCTCTATCCTGGCTGTAAACAGAGCTGTCAAATTCACGTTTTCAGAAACCGACGTGGCTATTTCTTAACATTTGGTTTTCCAACATAATCATGCTTTTACAAAAATATTACTTTTTGGGGAGTAAATTGATTTAATTGTTGTTGCATTAAACTCTGGTCAAAAGAAGTGAACTAGCATATAAAATAGGCGTGTATTGAAATAAATAGCTAATACTAGTCAACGCCACATGGGTTTGGCGGTTAGAGAGTTTATATAAGTAGTTAAATGTCGGCTGTGGTGAGGGTTCTTGCGCAGCCTGCATTCGTATTGTAACACACGCACACACACACACACACACACACACACACACACACACATATATATATATATATATACACATACACTCTCTTCGATATGTCAAGCGATGTGACTAATATTAATATAGTCTATTCGCAATTTTTTCACACTTTTTGAGTCAAACCTTTGAAAATCATCCCTTGTATGACGTGTTTGGTTGTTCCTTAAATGTGTCATATATCACAAACATTTTTTCTTCTGTTAACATAAACTAATGTTATTTTTTTGTTAAACTGATCTTTTACTTATTTTTTATTTATAAATAATGTTTCATTTACTATCGACACGAATAAAAACGTAGAGAAAATTAGTGTGTTGGTAATGCTTAGTAAGAAATAGTTCTCACGCAAAATATTATTAAACTGAGTGCGCACGAATGCGGTGCGTTGTCCCTTTGGTTTAATTTTCTAGACTTGGTTAAGATTTATTCTACTCTGGTTGGGAAGCACAGTGCTTTTAGTTTGGCAACTAAAATTTTTCGTCACTAGGTAAGCGCTAGTGTCGCGTGTGTACCGGGTTTGCTCTATTTTCTAAGTTAAAACACAAAATTATTGCAATAATCATAAATCAAATATATAATAACTACGTAACTAAGTAAAATATTTATCTTTTATTTTTACGTAGCTTATCATTTCAGTATAATGTGACCTCTTTGGAACAATGCGCACCTAGCGGCGGAAATTTTCCCTATGCCAAACTCTCCCACAAGAGACTCGTTTCGTTCCTAGCCTGAGTAGAATTAATTTTACTTGGTTAATCTTAGTTAGCATGAGGCGGAGGAATAGCCTGAGTAGAACTTTGGCAGGGCTTCAGATAAGTTGGAAGTGGCCTTGAATGGACTATAACTATCATTTACATATAGACTGTTCATGGTAAAGTGAGCGCTATTGAAATCAAACATTGGAAAAAAAAACATCACTCTTCGTTAACTTCGTATAAACTGACGTACACACTGGCATGCAGGTTCCCACTTAAGTTGCAGCGAATTAAGTGAAACATTTCTAGGTCTTGACGTTGTATTGCGAGTGTAATTTTTAAACTTATGGCAAATCAAGTTGATGTTTTGTTTTGCCTTATACATATTAGAATACGAATCAGCATGTTATTAAAACACATTAAAATTCCTAACAACGTTACGTTTTCACTTGTTTCACACATGAACAAAGTGATTAATCCCATGGCAATCTAAATTTTATATCTGGTGGCAGAACACAAAACTAGGAGAAAGGTATATCTTAAACATGACTTTCAAAACTGCTCACTATACAGAGAACAGCCTATACAATTGTTGGTAAATTAAAAACGCACCGTTAATGTGCGGTCGCTTCACCTCCGTGCCGACCTCCCTCCACAATCCACCTTTCTGCAGGCGGGCCTAGTGGTTGACTATCCCTCCTCAAGATGACGTCATCGGTCCCCTGCGTTGGGGCGGGGCGAGGGTCCCACCCCTCCTGCCTGGTTATCGCTAACGGACTTACGCCACTCCCGCCCGGTGCAGGAGACANTCCCACCCCTCCTGCCTGGTTATCGCTAACGGACTTACGCCACTCCGGCCTGGTGCATGAGACAACTCTGGAGTGACTGGGCGAATTTTCTTGGCATCATCTCACGTGACTCGAGATGCGAGGAACCTTCTGGGCCCGGTTACCTGAGCTATATAACCCGGGGCGTGCCCCTGTGTCGGCTGTTAGTGCTGGGTGCGTGCGACGTTGGCAGGTTGAGAGACGACGGGAGAAGGCGGAGTGATCTGGCGACTATCGTGAGAGCAGAGACCGAGGCTGACCGAGTGAACTGTGAGAAAGTAGGACTTATTTTGCGAGTGACTTATACTGGAGTANAGTAGGACTTATTTTGCGAGTGACTTATACTGGAGTATGTGGACGCACTGGAATGAATATTTTGTTCGTAGGTATATTTGTAATTACAGAGTGAGTATTAAGTGATTGCAGGTATTATAAAGACAAAGACAGTGGGCAGGACTTTAATTATAACTGAAATTACCATAACATTGCGTTCTCTCAAATATATAATGGGTGTTAATACTCGGGATTGACAATTGTATTTTGTAAATAATAGCTGCACGATTTTGTACTATTGTAAAAAATGAATTAGGCAGGTAAATGTATGCCTTATATTTTTTTAAGAACGCTAGGTCTCACGAACCTGGATACGTCATAGGAAATTTGCAACAGTAACTTTTAAGAAGGCTTGAGACATAAATCAGCGGTGTAAACGTTAATCATATTTAATAAGTTTATGAAAGTCAGTATAGAAAAACCAAGAAATAGCTACCCCTACAGAACTGTTTGCACTACTAACTTTGTGAGCAAATATTTTAACTGTGTGATGTATTTTTGAAAAGCAATTTTGTTACACCGTAAATTTTTAAATTCCATTCCGTCGCAATATACTGTTAAAATATCTGCACACAAAGTTGGCAAAAACTTTTATCCAAATTTGGCGTTTCTTAGGTTTTGTATGCCGGTATCCATGAAAACCCGTGGACTTCAGATTANGCTAACGGACTTACGCCACTCCCGCCCGGTGCAGGAGACAACTCTGGAGTGACTGCGCGAATTTTCTTGGCATCATCTCACGTGACTCGAGGTGCGAAGAACCTTCTGGGCCCGGTTACATGAGCTATATAGCCTGGGGCGTGCCTCTGTGTCGGCTGTTAGTGCTGGGTGCGTGCGACGTTGGCAGGTTGAGAGACGACGGGGGAAGGCGGAGTGATCTGGCGACTATCGTGAGAGCAGAGAGAGACCGAGGCTGACCGAGTGAACTGTGAGAAAGTAGGACTTATTTTGCGAGTGACGTATACTGGAGGATGTGGACGCACTGGAATGAATATTTTGTTCGTAGGTATATTTGTAATTACTGAATGAGTATTAAGTGATTGCAGGTATTATAAAGACAAAGACAGTGGGCAGGACCGTAATTATAACTGAAATTACCATAAAATTGTGTTCACTCAAATAAATAATGGGTGTTAATAGTCAAGATTGACAGTTGTATTTTCTAAATAATAGCTGCACGTTTTTATACTATTGTAAAAAATGAATTAGGTAGGTAAATTTATGCCTTATATTTTGTTAGAACGCTAGGTCTCACGAACCTGGATACGTCATAGGAAATTTGCAACAGTAACTTTTAAGAAGGCTTGAGACATAAATCAGTGGTGTAAACGTTAATCATATTTAATAAGTTTATGAAAGTCAGTATAGAAAAACCAAGAAATAGCTACCCCTACAGAACTGTTTGCACTACTAACTTTGTGAGCAAATATTTTAACTGTGTGATGTATTTTTGAAAAGCAATTTTGTTACACCGTAAATTTTTAAATTCCATTCCGGCGCAATATACTGTTAAAATATCTGCACACAAAGTTGGCAAAAAACTTTTATCCAAATTTGGCGTTTCTTAGGTTTTGTATGCCGGTATCCATGAAAACCCGTGGACTTCAGATTANAAAAACTTTTATCCAAATTTGGCGTTTCTTAGGTTTTGTATGCCGGTATCCATGAAAACCCGTGGACTTCAGATTACGTATTTTAGCGTTAATTTATGTCAATCGCACTCCTTCCTAACTGTAGAGTGGGTATGGGGTAGAGTGATCACCCCAGCTACACACAACCAGTTTCCGTGCGCCCCAGCATTGAACTGCTTTTCTGCCAATACGACTTTCATAAACGACGTGGATTTGATTTGAAGTTAGATCATTGTTAAGTCTACAAGTGCTTTGAGATGTTAGTATACTTCTTCTAGCCAGTTTTTAATGCAGTTAGATTTCAAATTTGTACTAATGTTTTAGTCATGTAAAAGTGATTGTCTTCTGAAAATTAAGACACAAATATGTTCATAACTGTTGACCATGTGACTTTGACAGTTGTACTGGGTTAGGGTAGGTCNCTGAAAATTAAGACACAAATATGTTCATAACTGTTGACCATGTGACTTTGACAGTTGTACTGGGTTAGGGTAGGTCTGTGTTGGGTACAGGTGTGAATACAGAGAGGGAGTTTACAGGAGACATAACCCCGACCCCCAAAATAATCCTCGCATTTACATGAAATTGCACTATGAATGTAAAACAATTTAAGTGGAATAATACCNCCCGACCCCCAAAATAATCCTCGCATTTACATGAAATTGCACTATGAATGTAAAACAATTTAAGTGGAATAATACCATAAATGTTTAAAATACAGTTTTTATTTAATTTATTAAGTATTTTTCCTAATTATGATGATATACTGACCCCTTTATATTCCAGGATTGTGATATTCTAGAGCTGCACCTCCACTCAGGGTCGTCCTTAGGGGCGTGCGGCAGGTGCGGCCACGCAGGAAAAATATTTTAATTAATAAAAATTATTTAAATATTTAGCATTCGTTAGGTTTTGCGTTATATATTTTGCGGTAAAACCTACATATTGAAACATTTTTATNTATTTAAATATTTAGCATTCGTTAGGTTTTGCGTTATATATTTTGCGGTAAAACCTACATATTGAAACATTTTTATTTTCATAATGTAAAGTATGTTATCAATAAAATGTTTGACGTGAGGACGAGAGTGCTCGAGAGCAGGACATATTGTTCGAATTGTGTGATTGCATTGTAGTAAGGTGGTATTTACTAGTTTGAAAGGGAAGGGCCTTGCAAAAGTTCTTGCACTTGGCCCTCGCTTTCGCTAGGGATGGAGCTGCCTGCACGATGAGAAGAAGACGCTCCCCCCCTCCCCCATCNCCCCAACCCAACAAAAGTCTAGATCCACTCCTGGTTGGGTGCATGCGCAGAAGACAAAAGAAAATCGGCGTACCTCATCTTTAGTCTGTGCCCTTAACCGGATTGATCTACGGAGACGCCGTGTCGGCGATGATGTGGGACAGCCGGTCGTACTTGTCGCTAATTGCAGCCTAGTTTTATTCGTGTTGAATTATGACCGGGAGAGTTGGGCAAATTGAGAAATGGATGGGGGGGAGTATGTTTGTCGCGCGTTGTTCCCGAGCCCCTTCTTCGCAGTTTGCTTTTATGTTTCTGCCGGGTGAGTTGAGCAGACCAAGTTTGCGAACTGTCGTTTGGAAGGGAGCACTGGGACTCTCCCCACCCCCTCCCTTCATTATCTGTTCCTCGCCCCTAACTCATTAACTCTTCTTGCGGTGCTGCGCGTGCGCCGGTCTCGTTACGACACAACTTAACTTTCTTCGCCGACGCTCCGCGCATTACCGAGCTCTGACTCCGCGAGCGGAGGAACAAATCTAGAAAATAAACCTGCAGCGAACAGCTTTCGCGTGTTTACTTTTAATAGGGGGAAAAAAAGCGCTGAACTCTTAGTTTTCGCGGAGAAGTTTCATCGCTCAGAGTCCTGGGGTCTAATTTCGTTCTTATTGGATACGGACCGTCTGGAAGGGCTGCAGCTTTCGACGTGGCTAACTGCCGAGGTTATTTGTATCCACGCCAGCTGAAGTTATTCGTGCCCACACTTTCACAGTAAACGCCGGCGTGTCTGTTTCACGTTGTATTCAAGTTATATAATAAGATATATAACTTACCATAAATAACATTTAACGAATTTGTATGTAATTGTATTTAATAAAACATTTATTTTCAACACGAGAATTTATGGCAGCTTTATATCAATGTTTGATACGTTTTCTACACTGCGCAATGTTTTTCCTCAGTTCGACGAAATTACGAAAAATTAAACTTTATAGTTTTCATGGCGTTCACATAAAAAAAAAACCTAAACCTTTCTAAACAACTTGTAAGTTTTAAGATTTTGGAGCACAAACATTAAGAGAGATTGTGTAAGGTTCAAAAACTCGCAGGCCACCTTAGTTTTTAGTAAACTATACCAACTACTACTTTTATTGTAGGTAGGTTGCAAATATACCAATTTCGCACTTAGTTTGGATTTTTTGTAAGCTGCCATTTTACTTATTATTTTAACAACCACAGTCATTAATAATTATCTGGCAAATTTCGTTAGATCACTGCAGTATTCAAACTGTCTGAACAACCAATAGTAATGCGTTCAACTTACTTTGGCGAATGCAAGTGCCATATGTAGTTAGAATACAGTTGTAAAGCAAACAGAGGGAATATTTGTAATTTACTTTGAAATTGGAGTGAATAAGTGTGTTAAATGACACTCCTTGACCGTTAATAAACTTCGGCTAAAAAAACATTATTGTGTTTTTAGTTTTTTTTTTTTTAATTCTTTGATTTAATTTTTTTTATAACGCGATTTATTTATGTATCGTATTACGTACGAGACAATTCGACAATACCAGGGGTATTTGTAAACGCAATCTCAAAGTGCTCGAATATTTTTCCTTCCATTTTTCACGTCTCCGCCATTAGCCTTTAAATCCATGCACTCTAATTGCTAACCAGAAGTGCCGAACAAGGTCTAAAACAAGTCAGTCAACATACACTAATGGAAATTCATGAAATAAAATACCTAAGGAATATACTTATCTGCCCCCAAAGTTGGTGCGCATGAAGAAAGAGGGGGTACGTAGGACTAAATTAATACATAAAGTCTGTGGGACATCCAGAATATCAAATGCAATTTATTCAACCGACATATTTATGACTATAACCACCTCGAACGGCCACACGTACAGCAATTCTGGCATGTAACATGTCATACTAATGCTGAATTTCTTACTGGGGTGTGATATCCCATGCTTGCTGAACTTCTTGACGTAGCTGAGTGATGGTCATTGCTGGTGCTGGGCTGTATGTCAGGCGCCGTCCCGTCACGTCCCACATATGCTCAATGGAGCTGAGGTCTGGTGATCTAGCGGGCCATGGGAACGCGCGGTATTTCTGCTACCGTGACAGTGGTGCTCAATTTTNGAGCTGAGGTCTGGTGATCTAGCGGGCCATGGGAACGCGCGGTATTTCTGCTACCGTGACAGTGGTGCTCAATTTTTACGAACACAGTGATTGTCATTGCTTTAACGGAGCATCCACTTAATCTTTGGTCTAAAAAAATTATTAATTTATAACGGTAGATTGTTTAACTTGATAAGTTAATATCTTTCTTCCTAAATTTCTATGTTTTGAAAATACGCCAGTTTTTATATATCTAAATGCAAGGCATAGTTTTGATAAAATTATGCAAATACTTCGGTTGNTTTTGAAAATACGCCAGTTTTTATATATCTAAATGCAAGGCATAGTTTTGATAAAATTATGCAAATACTTCGGTTGAAAATGAGAAAAAGAGCACTGTGATTAAGAGTGCATTTGCATCTTAAAACTAATTTCAAAAATTTAAGATTTTAGAATTTTTGCATCGCAACGAACTGTAAGGATATCACGAATGATTTCAGATAAACAAATATTTAATGTAGAAAAATCTGGTGTATTACTTACGTTGCAGCGTTGCGACGCCAGTGCCATCGCGTATTACGTCTTTGGTATTTCAACTCTCCGAGGTGGCTTTCTCTATGCTCGGCTCTGCTCCCTTTCCGTTTCCTCCCTTGATTTCCCACCCTTGTTTTCCCCTCCTTGTGCGTCATAATTTTTTTGGTCAATTGGGCAAGTTAATATAAATCGTAGCACACTTTGTGCGGACCTTATTCGTATTCCTCGTCGGGTCGATGCCTGATGCAGCTGTGAGTAGATTTGCAACATATCATAAGTTGTCAATTTACCCGTCCTTGGGACGTGGGTGCGTATGAGGCACTTTTATCTTGTTTCGCTGCGTGTGCAGCCGTAATTTGGTGGAACATGAAACGGTGAGTTGTGGACGCAGCTTTGACTTTTGGGTCTGTTTGAGTGTTTTTAATCATTGTGTGGCGTAACTTTGTGTAGTGTTGGGTATGCAGTGAGTTAGTCTTTTTCTAAATTGAGGTTTTGGTCACCTGCCTAAATTTCGTTTTGGTTCAACTAAATTTTGGCTTTGCTGCGTGCTTCAGTTTGTTTTAACGAATAGTGTTTGGTGTTGTCTGCTGCCCAAGCTTACCTTGNATTTTGGCTTTGCTGCGTGCTTCAGTTTGTTTTAACGAATAGTGTTTGGTGTTGTCTGCTGCCCAAGCTTACCTTAAAGTTTAATAGTTTTTGCTGTGTGTCCACGACTCACGCGGTTGACATAAATAAGTAACCTTTTAAACGTGGTTGTCCTTTTTTCTTATAATCAATTAGAGCATTGATGGGTCTTTGTACTGCCTCCATCGATGTTCTATTTTAAGGTACATTTTNATTTTGGCTTTGCTGCGTGCTTCAGTTTGTTTTAACGAATAGTGTTTGGTGTTGTCTGCTGCCCAAGCTTACCTTGAAGTTTAATAGTTTTTGCTGTGTGTCCACGACTCACGCGGTTGACATAAATAAGTAACCTTTTAAACGTGGTTGTCCTTTTTCTTATAATCAATTAGAGCATTGATGGGTCTTTGTACTGCCTCCATCGATGTTCTATTTTAAGGTACATTTTNTTTTTCTTATAATCAATTAGAGCATTGATGGGTCTTTGTACTGCCTCCATCGATGTTCTATTTTAAGGTACATTTTTTTTACAGTTTTTTAATATGTAATTTTAATAAAGAAGGCTCTACTGGACTTCTAAGGCTGCCCTCCTTTGGTTAAATGCTCCATTAATAATCTCTAAACAACTTTATTGGTATTTGAACTATTTTTAATTATTTTTTTATAATTATAATTAACTATTTAATGTATGTTTGGAAACGTAAATTTTGAGTAAGGAGTTTATGTAATATTTTTATGTTTGTAATTTATTGTGTTCAAATTTTATAATTGTATGTTTTTTTTTGGATCTTTAAAGTTTTATTGTTGAACGATTTTATATTAATCAATATGGTGTTGCTAATTTATGTAAATTTTTGATTAAAATATACAGTTTGACGTTACTCGCCACCTGCGGTATACAGGATGGTTCGTGTAAGGTACGAGTTACCTCTCTGGCGCAGACTACGGGCGCCTTGGGTGTTGAATAGGGGGTAAACAATAACGTCTCTCAGTGTCTCAGTTTACGAAGTTTATATTTGGCTTAAAAGAACAATACAAACGTAGACACCTCCGAGACTGTTCCCTGCAAGTTGTGAGCCTGAAGGGCGGGTGTAAAGTACTCGTGCTAACTGCTGCCGACGTCGTGAGGGGAATGCTAGGCGTCGGGGAATGTTCCTTGAGCGACGACTCTTGTACTTAGCTGTATTTGTAGTTCTGGGTGTTCCGGCGGTAGGTTGACGTCCGGTCAGCTGGGCGGCCCTTCACAGGCCTCGGCTCGTTCTTGGCATTGTGAACACAGCTGGCTTCTTCCTTCTTCCGGGGCTGACCCTTCGGCCTCGATGACGGCTCTCCACGACTGACTGTTCTGGGTTCTCTTCTCGGCGACTTCACGATACGACTGACTCTACATAACTGACTCTGCTAGAGTCTTCTCCCTGGCCTCAACTGACGGCTCTACATGTCTGGCTCTACTGACTCACTCTCGACAGACTGACTCCCTCGTCCCAACATGGTGCTCCTGGCCAGCCCCCACCCGACTGCCGCCTCTCGGCATGGACTTCCAACTGTCTACTTCCTCTCGGCGTGGCACCCCTCGTTGAGGCCACTGCTCTAATACCACTCTCGGCATCGCATGACTAACTCACTTCGCATCCAGGCGTGGTGCTCCTGGTGAGCCCCCACCCAACCTCCGACTTCCGGTGCAGGGTTGCAACTGACTCACGATAAGACTGCTCCCCACCTTTTCTCGCAAGTTTGTTTCTAACCTCTCTCGATGCCCCTCCCCCCAGATCCTCACACATGTCTTATTCGTGGGTGGGGGAGGAAAAGAAGAGGGAGCCTGCGGCCATACTGTCAAACACTGTCAAACCTTCTTACTCGTCCAACTAGAGGTGTGTTGGCGAAACTCTAGCTTACCTCTACATTACTTCGGCACGTGTCCATGTTATCATGCATTTTTCTCGGGCAGGGGGGGGGGATCTGCAGCAACTGCTAAACACTGTCAGCCCTTTTCTCGTGTATCTCACCTCGGCAGGTGTCCATGTTCTCACGTGTTTTACTTGGTGTGTCGGCGATGCTAGTTTAACTCGGCATTACCTCGGCATGTGTTAACTGCCTGTCCGCCCCCCCGGCGGGCCTGGCCACGTGGCACATGTCTCGTGGCAGGTGTTTACTGGGAGGCCCTAGCAGGTGGTAAGACGGCAGGGGATAAGACGGCGGCGATTCTAATACTAACAATGTGGCACGCGTCAAGTTTATCTTTGTTTTGTCTAAATTTATTTGTACTTTGGCACAGCATGTTTCAACAGTTTTCAAAAGAAGGTGTTTAAAGAGTTAATAATGCTTTTGTATAAAAGGTGAAAACGCTGATTATTCTACTGCTTATATTGCAAATATGATTAAAGAGAGTTTAAGCATAGCTAAAACAGCNGTGTTTCAACAGTTTTCAAAAGAAGGTGTTTAAAGAGTTAATAATGCTTTTGTATAAAGGTGAAAACGCTGATTATTCTACTGCTTATATTGCAAATATGATTAAAGAGAGTTTAAGCATAGCTAAAACAGCATTTAAGATAGAATTACTGTAGGGTCACCGTTCAAATTCACTAGATTGCACACAGCACGTAGGCATAAGTTCAGACCAGTTCAGCTCCTTTTTTATAGAGGCCATTGAAATTTTGAAAATTATTGCAACATTTTTTTGTCTTCAGCGCTTTCATGCTTACGTCTCTTATAAACACATTATATCTGCATATCACCTGGCACTAGGAGAATAGGGCTGTTATAATGAAAATATATATTGTAAAACTTTCGTTCGATATTAAGGTAGCGTAAACCTTCCGTTATTTATATCATTTCATGGTGAACCCACCTTCTGTACTGAAAGGTCTGAAACGATTAAAAAGTAAATGGAATTGAAGTTTGAATATTATCACCTTAAAGTGGAGAATTTTTCTCTTCTTGTCATTATTTGGGAATGATTATTCTGGCAGAGCAATTTTTTCTTGGATAATTGTATACTTCGTCAACAGGACTTCCAAAGATTCATGCAAACTTCCAAGCCTTACATTTTGTTACCAAAACATGGCAGTGGAAATTTATTCATGGGACTATGAACCAAGTTTTAAGAAAGTATTTCTGAATAACCAATGAAGGTAACGAAAGAATAATCGAAAGGAAGAAACAAATAGGTTGTTGCTACCTCAAAAAGTAGCAGTTTTTCTCATTTTAGGCGTTAAATAATTATACGCTTTAAAATAGCGCCTGAAAATTTACGAAATGTATAGATTTTACATCATTTTGCAGCACGTTTTTTAATCCATGATTACAAATTAGCAATAATTATTCCATGAGAATGTAATACGCGAAATAACAGCAGAAAATGCCGAAGTGTATTAACAAATAACAATCTTGAAGTGTTTCAACAGAATATATTTTACGGCTATCCTAAAAAGAAGCAACAGGTTGTTGTTGCATATTTTCAAAAATCGTGTAATAAACATTTAGTAATTGGTTATTGTTAGGAACCTTTAGATAAAATAATATTTGCAGACTCAGCAAAAATTCATTTGAACTTCCTCAGTTTTGAGGTGGTTTATATTAACTTTTGACGACAAATAAAACATAATAAATGGTTGATGTTTTATATATCTAAGATTTTATCATCAGTACCCTATGAATTCAAGAAAAAAATCTTGTCATGTAGTAAATATAAACGGTAGCACGAGCTAGGGGAAACAATTAAGAATTCACTATGGTGTTCAACGCATCCATTCCAAACAGAATTTTCCAAACAGTTATGATTTCTGATTTCCATGTATCGGAAATATACACAGAAACTGTTCAGGGCGTCACGGTTTTCACATATATAGACATTATTAATGATTCCACCCATTAGTAAGCGAATCGTCAGTTTTGTAAGCCTCTGACTATTGGATAAATTTCGAAAATATTGTGAGAAATACTTTGAGAAAATACTTTTGAGAAATAAATGTTGCTATTTTGACGCATTTTTGAAAAAAAAATGCTATTTCTGACTACTGCCTTTGTTTTATATTAATTAGTTAATGATATATAGGGTAAGATATCCATGGAAAATTTCAATTATAAAACTGCAACCATTTATTATTGCCAGTCAAAATATGCTATATCGAACCATTGCATTTGGTCGTCTTTATTGACATATAATAAGCCTTTATAATTTTTATTGTACAGCTAGTGTTCACTTTGAGAAAATCATCGGTTTTTTAATTGGAGCTGTTTTATAGCTTTGGTGTACGGACCCTGAACGGGGAAAATATCTATTATTTGGAAATGGGTTATTAGCGAATGCATTACCGTCACTGAACTGGAAATTAAAAACCTGGGTTATAGTACTTTGTTGATAAGGAATGGGGGAGTAGAACAGAGTCCCTAATTTGGCTGAAATATGCTAATCCTTTCACGTTTTTTGCAGTGTTTTGCAGGATAAACCTTCGCACAATCTGTTTTTTTTTTTAATCCTTTATTTGAGTGAATGAGAAAGACCTAGTCGAAAACTAAATAATAGTTATTAAAAGAAATGGCATTTTTTTTTTTTTTAAGATTTTCATCAAAAGAGTAAAGAGCGTTATCACTATTACCACAAGTAAATTTAAAACGTTTATTATATGCATATAAATATATATATTCTTGCTCGCCAGCACCTACAGTATGGAGCTTACTAGGAAAATGTATTTATGGTTTAGAGTTGTGTGAAAAGCTCACTACAGTAGACTGTACATAAAATAAAATAAGTAACTTCGATTATGCATTCGATATAGGGCAAGTCATGGAGATTTATCCAAGTTTTACTGGTCTCTAAAATAGTTTCACAGGTATAATGTGCTAAAGTAAGTACTTAGCAACATGAAAATGGCGAAGAATGATTTCTGTGCACAGAGAAAAGCTATTTAAACGTGGGTGAAAACTGTACAAAATATCACGTGTGAATGATTATCTGCGTAATTGTTTCTTATACACAAATATATAAGCTACATATGTATACAATTTACGTACGTAATTTTAGGAATAGTTAATAATTAAATAAACCCCATTTTAATTTAATTCAATATTAAGCGTGCTAGGAAAAATATTACCCTCTTTGTAAAATTTCTTATTATCCCAAAAATACATTGTATCTACACATATAACAGTAATAAAACATTTCCTATAATTTATGTAATAAAGTATAACAATTACGTTATTTTGTAAATGTAAATGCTAATTAAACGATGATATGAACCACGTGACATTTATATTTAATACACATACAGGAACAAAAACGTACCGTGCCTTTAACANTTAAACGATGATATGAACCACGTGACATTTATATTTAATACACATACAGGAACAAAAACGTACCGTGCCTTTAACAAAGGGGAAATACGAGTACACCAATCACATAAGCTATATTGTCATTTATGCTGTTTAAATATGTATGTGCATGTTTTGAAGAAAGAATATGGCGCTAGGAATATTCTTTGTTGTTTTAAATAAATATGGAATTGTTTGCATTGCACAGGGGTTTTATGTTGCAATTTTACTGANGGAATATTCTTTGTTGTTTTAAATAAATATGGAATTGTTTGCATTGCACAGGGGTTTTATGTTGCAATTTTACTGAAGCAAAAAACTTTTACTATCTCCTGTGAATGTGATAGTATGGCTATTTGATGTCTGCTGGTAATAACCGTGACTTAATTATGTTTTATGTGCTGGAAGAGGAATGTAGTATAAACATGCCTATTTTCTCAACCAAGTAACTGAAACCGATTTATAGCTCATTCCGAACACGCGGCAACGCCCGTACTAAAATGCGTGTATGCGTGGGTGATGAAAACAACAAACCATACGCCAATGTTAAAAAAACAACAAAAAGTCGTTTTAATGACGTCACAGACCAGTTTTAAAAGTATTTTCTCGATATAAAGTGAACCTTACTGACCGTAAATAGAGGAAAAATACAAAAAATAAAATATATAATTATAATGACCTTCTTGAACTATATGGGTGATAATAATTTTATTTACTAAAATTGGCACTTTGTAAGAAAACTTTTATATCACCTGCTGAAAGTTTCCTGCTATTGTTTAGTTTCATTGTTTTTGCTCACATGTTAACATTCACGGGTGGTGATTATTTGGATTATTCGCATTATGTCATTTTATGGATACATATTAAAACGTTTTAGCATGTAACTATTACCTCGTCAAAATTCAAGTCAATCATTCAAACTGTAAAATTAAACGTTGAGAGGACGTTAAGGAAACTTATTGCGTGTTCATGGTATTTAAGAGTTTCAAGCTGCTACGNGTAAAATTAAACGTTGAGAGGACGTTAAGGAAACTTATTGCGTGTTCATGGTATTTAAGAGTTTCAAGCTGCTACAAAACTAGGAATTCTTGTCATTTCGATAACATGTAACACATTGCAATTAAAAGCACAAGAAGTCACACCGTAAATTCTGACATTTATTGCTGTATTAAATAACNAACATGTAACACATTGCAATTAAAAGCACAAGAAGTCACACCGTAAATTCTGACATTTATTGCTGTATTAAATAACTACTACATATAACCACAAACGGATCTCGGAAGCAGAAAGAGTTCAATGGAATTTCGGGACAAATTCTCAGACAATACGCCAGTGGTCAGAAATGTGGCGGCGCCTTTAGAAATTTAGCAGGGATTCGGTAATGAATTCATGTGTATCGTATCAGTGCACTCTCAAGCTGCACTACAAGGCCTGACACACGACTTTGGTTACCACACCTTGCAGACGCCGTTAATCGCACAAACGGACTTCTATTCTCTTAGGAGTATCAGCCAAACGTTTTAATTTTAATGACATCAGAACGCATCGTTTTTGTTTGTCATACGCTACTAAAGAGTGGCTCATTACACACTGTCATTTCCAAATGTCTGCAAATTGTTCCTCGTGGACATTCAGTAAACATGACTATTTTTAACTCGAGGTCAAAACTACACGAAGTAATTCCTTTCTTATCATACGACTTATGAACTAAAACCATTATTTACTCTTTCAGGCCGACTTTAATTTGTGGCCATCAGTGATGCCAATATGACATTTTTGTATCTGTACTGTACTTTAGCCGTCAGAGGACTCGTTTCTCTATCGGAACCAATGAGCTCCAGGTTTTAGGTTTTGGAAGCAGTAATATGAACCACTCGTGACATACAACAGTAGCACGATTTACGGGGGCCGCGGTGGTGTAGTGGTTAGAGTACGAGGCGAACCGGGTTTGAATCCCGGTGGGGTCGCCCCTGATTTTCACAAGTGGGAATCGTGGCGGGTTTTCACGGGTATCTCCCGCTTCCCCCCGTCCTTGCATTCCGGTGCCGCTCCCGTGGTGCAGTCGGTTGGTGCGCAGCTGGTCTGGGGCGCGGGAGGTCCTGGGTTCGAATCCTAGTTAAGTAGTAAGTTAGTTTGTAAACCGTGCCCTGATAAGCCTTCAGGAATAACACCGGGGAACGTTAATAAGCCATATACATATAATACAATACAATTCCAGCGCCGCTCCATGTTCACCTCGCTTCACCCTCGTCGGCACTCAAGACCTGTGTTAAGAGCTGCCCAGATATCTTACTTAATCATGATTTACGAATGTGTTACCTACAGGGAAGGTCATTGGGCACCAAGCCATCCATTCTGTGCACAGCACCTATCAAAACTAAGCTTTCTGTGTTTTATGTGCACAATCATGTACACTGGGTCTGAATGTGTTAAGGTAGTTGGGTAATTCTTTAAATTATTGTTTGAAAATAAAAGTTAACTAAGTAAGAGTGATAAAAAACCAATTCCTGATCAGAATAATTATTTATTGAATATAAATCCGTCATTTGAGATAGTTAGTTGTTATCTGGGTAAGATAATCTCCCTTTTTTTTTCTGAGAGAACCAAAAAACCTCCAAACTGGTAGCATATCAACCGGATAAGCAACCAAACCATTTAAAATTTAGCAGCTGTATTTCTCGACAACTGTTCTCCTGAGTGTATTGCAGCAAGGCAAAATTGTTTTTAACTGAAACGTAATAATTCATATCCCATCGTAAAATATCGATTTTCAAGGAAACCTATCTTCCTTAATAATTATTGTAGGTTAAAGGTCGTAACATGTTCTCTTCATAATTTCGCATAAGGAATTATCTCATTCCTGGAACTCGAATAGTCCAAAGCCTTTCTTGTGCCGTTAGCGTTTCAACGTGTGTAGGTTAATTACATTAGTCCGTTAATTCATTACCTTTCCACACAGAGGACTGTCACGGCCTGAATTTAATTCACGGGGATTTCGAAAAATTATACTTTGGACAGTAAATAGTAATAAAACCTGCTATCTTCTGTGTTGTACAGGTACGGGCTGCTCGCAATTAATTCAAACCGTCCCTGGACTTAACTCCATATGTTAAAGGGTACACTTACCGAAACACTCTCAGTAAAGTCAGTAAAGAGATAGTAAATATACAGTGGTTCTGTCTATAAACGTCGTATTTAAAGTGTCGTTTTTAACACTATGAGTGAGAATTTCTTTACAATTTATATAAGCTAAAAGTGAGTCGCCTATATTTGCTACTGCGTGACCGTAAGTTATGGTGGTCTCTGTATTTCCAGACAACACCGGACACCTACTGTAAAGTTCAAAGTATGGTTATTACTGTTAGGCCACTCTCCTTTTTTGAAATTTCCGCATGAATTTCTCACGTCTCGAAAATGATTTACCTGAGAGATTTCCGACATGCCGACTTTTTCTGTTGCGTTAGATGTGCGGAATTATAATTTGTCCTAATAAATCGTTTACAGCTTAGTGTTACAAGTTTCACGAAAACAAAGGATGAGAACCACCATTTGTTTAATGAAGGGGGATATTGATATTACGAGCCACGTTCTCAGAGGTGAAAGATATCAGTGATACAAATCAATGTCCACCGATTTAATACATAATTACAAATACGTTATAATATTTCAACTAAAGGCATTTCAAAACTCGATTTTTGGGGGCGTACAGCTCTCTTAATAAGATCTTAAGGAAAATTGGTATGTAACTTTTCGTCTTACATTTCCGTTAGTAATAACCTGTTGGAGTTTGTCGGTGTTGTTCAAATACACGTGTTCAGCGTATTTTATTTATGGACTTAGCACGCGGACTTACTTGCCAGCGGAAAGTTGGTGCTGCAAGGTTAAGATGGAAAATAACGCCTGCGTCTTTTGCCTCGTCACCGCGTGTTAATGCCATTACATTTACACGCTCCTCCTTACTTAAACACCCACTACGTTTAAGATCCCGCTTTAAAGTAAAATAAAGGTTAGTGTTAACCTGGCACCTCGCTTATCGCAGCGCGAAGCAGTCGTGCCGTCTTGAAGGAAGGGAGAAAATAAAATCTTCATTATGCAGTCTGTTCCTTCATAACAGTGTTATCGGGCGACCGCAGAGCAGCAGAGAGAACTCTTACAAGAAGGAACATTGCATAAAACTCTCTCTCTCTCGCTTTCTTTCTCTCTCTCTCTCTCTCTTTCTCTCTCTCTGTCCTTGCGACAAACCTGGCACTTCAACTCGGGGCTTTGCTGTCATGGATAATTACATAACCTTGGTCCCTCTCTCTCTCATATTTCTCCCATCCAACCTTAGCGCTGCCGTCACCTGCAGACAATTGCGGACAGCGAGTCTGAAAATAACTGAGTTAATGCTAGACTAAGTACCACTTCTATGAAAGGGGTTAGGAATGAAAATGAAAATATGCTAACCAGAAGAGCAAATTAATTTATCTTAAAACAGAGTTTCGGATACATAGGATATGCGCTAATGAAAATATCTTAGAAGTCTTCCTTAATTTCTTCTTTCACATAATTTTAAATCCTCCCGTCACATGTTAAATTCGACATATTGACTAGTATTTGTGCGTCTATTAAAATGTGTTATGTAATTGTTGGAAAATCAAATACATTACATTAATGCACGCTTTAGCTCATCGTGGTAAATCAATATTCGAAAAGAAAGGGGGTATGGCTGCGTTGGGACACAGCCGTTATTTGAACTGATTACATTTGCATTAGAAGGTAATATTGTCTTTGTCATGTGGGAATAAAATTTAAGTAATGAAATAGTTTCGGTGGCTTAAATCGTCAGATCTAGACGAAATCTTTCGTTTGGCATTAAAAACAGCGCACTAACAGAGATATACCGCCTGGAAATGTTTAATCACGGCCAAAACTTTTGCCATTAACTCCTCTAAACCTCCTCTCTCCCGTCACAGCCATGTTCAGCGCCAACTCAAGTTCATGCTGGTATCGTAGTCGTAAACCTAATCGAACGAGACCACGTTTGTTTCAATCTTGTTATTAGTCACGAAGTAATAGCGTTCGAATGGATCACCCTGCGAAACCATTTCTGTCCTGGTATAGACTTTTCACGGTTAGTTGTGCACTTTGAAAATCAGCCTTTGAAAAATGTAACTGCCTTTACCTGTATATATTTTAACGTGCATACTCCCTGACATACGACCAATGAAGTTGGTAACGATGGAGGGAAAGTAGTGCCACGTCTAAACGCTGAATATAAAACGTATTAGGTAAGCCTTTGTGAATACCGAAATTATTTCTGTTGCTTTCTGTTTTTTTAATGCATATAAGTGTAAGAATTAATAAATTTGTTCAATATTTACTTGTCTTGTTATTCTACCGTTTCACTTCACCGGCGTGGGTGTAAAGTCATCAGGCCCGTAACAATGTTAATTTTAGAGTACGGCGAAGGTTACATAACGTGCATACAAATAGACCTTAAGCAGGGATTTCCAAAGTGCTCACCGTGGCGGTGTAGTGGTTAGATTACTTGCCTCCCACCTAGGTGAACCGGCTTCGATTCCCGGCGGGGTAACCCCCGGATTTTCGAGTGTGGGAATCGTGCCGGACGATGCCGCTGGTCGGCGGGTTTTCTCGGGGATCTCCCGTTTCCCCCGTCCCTTCATTCCGGCGCTGCTCCATACTCACCTCAATCACCCTCATCGGCTCTCAAGACCTCGTTGCTAAGAGCCGCCAGAATATCTTCGCCCACTCGCACACGTCGTCTGAAGAAGTCGAGCGTGGCGAGGCAGGCGTTCTCGCGTCACTTGCTGCGAAGCTAGGGTGACGTGGGCTCCGAAGTTCTGGGAGAGTCTGAGGAAAGTTGTCGTGCGACGTATCCCTCTCCCCTCCCCCCTCCTACTATGGACAGAGGTCAACACCCCGCCGCAACTCCCCCAGGGGAGGGAGGAAGTGTGGCCATCTCGGTGGCGGCTAATGCGACTCCGGGGACTAACTGAAGGCCGATATAACACCCTCCTTCCTGACCCGTCCTTCCTGCCATGCCCCGGGTCAAACTTCGCATGGTTGGCTTGGAGGATGGCGATGAAGAACTTGTGAGCCACGACAAGCGAGCAACGACCACTAAAGGAGGTGGAGGGTATTGTGTGCGGCGTTTTAGCACCACGGGCACTCCTATGAGCCAAGACAGCCCTGCGATACGCCCTCTTTGCTGTATCTGAAGAGAACGGGGGAAGTGGCAATACAGTGAGGTCTAAACTAGAGGGCAAATATCCGGACCACAGAGAAGGTAATCCGTCCGGAGTTAATCAGTAATGTAATTTGTTTTACTATTTTTACACGTACACTTTTTTTTGTGTTTACCGGAGACGCATGGAAGCTCCCTGATGTTGCTCAGCAGGTTTGGATTTATTTAAACTTTTATTACGCTTATAAATGCCTTTGTTTTACGCCGTTGGGTAAGCAGGGTGGAGGCTTACATTCCAAAATAACCTAAAAGTACCCCACAAAAACAGTGCTATTATTATAATTCTACCCTGGATACTATCGGCAACGACTTCGTTTTTCAGAAATAGGGAAAGTCTCATATATTTCTGTGACAACACTTTCGCACGCGGGAATCGTGCCGGACGATGCCACTGGTCGGTCGGTTTTCTCGGTGGTCTCCCGTTTCCCCCGCACTTACATTCCGGCGATGCTACATTCTCACCTCACTTCACCGTTGTGGGCTCTCAAGACCTCTATGTTAAGATCACCCAAATTTCTCCGATTCTGTGAACATACAAATTTTCATTTTAATCGTATCGATCTCTCTCCCACTCCCAGTAAGTTAGTTGTGCGTTTTGTTTGTGCGTGCGGTTGTGCTCGTATGTAACACTTATTTTCATGTAGACCAGAGATTAAAACATCTGAATAAACTTTAAATTAGTACAGAAAAAATGGTTGCTTTTTAGTATTGTAAATAACTATATTTAAGATATACTTTGGAAATATTGAGGCAAGCGGTCTACAATAAGTCATAAATAGTTATTAAATAGAGAAGTAATTACCAACCAATGTTTATCGCCCGGAAGGAGGGGGCGACGTCCCTGTTGGCTGAAAAGTGGAGGGGTGACCGCCCCTTTGATCTTCCGTATTTTTTTGTCTGACGTTATAAGAATCGATATTGACTTATGAGAGGCCACACACCTGGGGACTGAACTGCGTTGCAAAATAATTAAAATGTTTTTTTTTTTTTGCGAAATTATTAAACGTGTCCTCGCTATATTTACCTAAGGAAAGAAAATACACCTAGACGAGGAAGGAACAGTACCTTTTATACGCCATGTCACGCATGCTATACATATTATTTTCTAACCCTTTAATGTCGTCGATTGTGTTAAATACTGCATTGTCTTCAAACATACTTACTGCCCGGACACGAGCGAAACTACGGTAGGAGTCTGCAATAAANTGTTAAATACTGCATTGTCTTCAAACATACTTACTGCCCGGACACGAGCGAAACTACGGTAGGAGTCTGCAATAAATATTTCTACACTTTCTTCCAATAACATTTTAGGGCCACTGCTTAAAGTCTCAAAGGTACACTCAGCAAGACTAGAATACTGCACGCCAGTTAAGGTCCCTGCGCATAGCAGCGATGGCTCATTTGATGTGCGTCGCAGTGTAGACCTTATTGCTCTCAAGCATCTGAGTCTCAACAGCTCCAGGTATGCGGACCCGCCTTACAACCGTACCGTCAGGTTTGGGAGTGGAGTTAATTAAGAGCTTGCAGATAAACTTGGCATATCTGCGCCCTGGATTTATGGGTTGCAAATAATGAAACTGAAAGGGACGTCAAGTTCGGGTCGCGTGTTCACGGCAGGCAACAGCTCGCGCGGTGACGCAGCGGTATCTTCTCTCGGCAGCTACGACGTCTATGACTGTTTGGCGGGCTGATTACTCGCATTCTCTTTGCTTTCCCTCTCCTCCTCCCGCGCATGCGTCGAAGTGATTGACCAGTGGCCAGGGCTTGTGACTTCAATTCTGTCAGGCCGCAGCAACTCGAATAGGGAAAGCGAATACTTGCCGAAGATACCCGAAATCAAGATTCTGCTGTCGTACATCGCCGGCACTAAAAAAAACTTGTTACACATTTAAAACCAATATTTACTACCCCTGCATTGCGTAAATATACAGTAAACTATCATGTAGATATGTTGTAGAAACATGTGCTTGGTGACGTATTTTCATTTTGATGATTGTAGTACAATATTCTTTGTCTATGTGGCCTTTACAGGTATTATTTCATTCCACATGTATTTTTATGAATATTTGCTGAAACAGTTTCTGCAGTACTGTTAAATTTTCATGGTTATGATTATTGTTNCCACATGTATTTTTATGAATATTTGCTGAAACAGTTTCTGCAGTACTGTTAAATTTTCATGGTTATGATTATTGTTATTACAAATGCATTTTTGGTATGAAATAACTGTGGATGAATGACGCAATCAAAAAGTTTGCCAAGGAAACGCGGGCCAGTATTAAAATTCATAAATAGATGGTTTGTCTGCCAACATAACAAAGTGAGCATTTATAGTTTACTCTGTGTTTTAACGTTTGCAGTACCGTGCAACCTGCTTCGGGAAACAAAATAATAAGATAAGGCTCTCTCGTTATACCGTCGAACTTGAATTCTATCCTTGTATGCTCCTTGGGTTCTGCTCGGAACCCCTAAAGGAGATGTTTGCTACATGAGACCTCGTAGTCGATGACTATGCAAGAATAGGCTCTTAACTACCACGTGCTTGAGTAAGACGTTAGCCGGCATGCGAATGCGTGAAGCGAAAGATTTCGGGTGGGCGACATTTTTAGACTTTGCATTCAGAATTCAATTTGTGTTTTCTAGCAGGGGTTGCTTTCGGACCACTTCGTCGCGGTTGTTCGTAATCGTGTCGTGGTTCTTGATATGTACGTTTTTGTTTGACGGCACGGTGAGCTCTAAGAATGGCCTTATGGGAAACGACTTTCGCTGCTGGCTCTTCTGTTCCGCGACTGGAGTAGAGCGGAGAGGTTTGGGCGGCTCTCAACATCGGGGTCTTGAGAACCGATGTAGGTTGAACGAGATGAGTATGGAACAGCGCCGGAATGCAAAGACGGGGGAAGCGGGAGATTATCGAGAAAACCCGCCGACCTGTAGCATTGTCCGGCACAATTCCCACGTGCGAAAATCTGCGGGCAACCCCGTCGAGAGTCGAACCAGGTCCACCTTCATGGGAACCGAATGCTCTAGCCACTTCACAACCGCAACTCTTTCATAATTGGAGATACGCTGTTAGAAGAAGTATAATAAGATTGTTTTTTTTTTCTGCTTTCTCAAGTCCGCCTTTTTGCATCCGCCCAATGTGGTCTTATATTCGAGTCGCAGTTTCTTCACACTTTTTGAATCAAACCTTTGAAAAATCACCCCATGCATGATGTGTCTGGTTATTTTCAAAATATGCCATTTACCACAAGCGTTTTATAATTGTGTTAACATAAAGTACCTTAGTTTTGGTTAAATTAAGATTTTACTTATATTTTATCCACGTTTTATAATATTTCATTTGTAACTAATATGAATGAAGGCAGAGAAAAAATAGGTGTGTTAGAACTGCCTAGTAAGCGATATATTTTATGCAAAATATTATTACACTCATTGTGCACGAATGCGGTGCGTTGTCCCTCTGGCGTAATTTTTTAGACTCTGTTAAGCTTTGTTTAAAGGAGTCAGAGGAATATCCTGGTAGTAGAACTTTGACAGGGCTTCAGAAAGGTTGGAAATAACCGCGAATGGACTATGCCATTATTTCCTTTACGAATGTACTCATTTGGTCATTTATTTAATTCGGCCAGGTTCTGTAAGATTCTTCGTTCTTTTCCTATCCTTATATTAAAGTAAGCAAGTAGAAGTCTCCCGAGTAAACCCAAATCACCTTGGTTTCTTCCTTTCTGCAGGTGCCGAGATACGAAGTGGAGAATCCGCAATAGGTAGGTTGTCCTGTAGCAGCAATAATAATCACTGTGACCGAGTTTGCCAAGGCGGTACCCTTTGAACTGCGGATTTCGGAATCAAATCTAGTATTAGCCGTTCCCAAATCTGTCATTTGTATCTACAAGTTTGGTTTACAACGCCAGAGTTCTATTTCCAATTCCCCTCCATAGTAAACATATATCACACCCTGAATGCAATCCTATCCTAACTCAAAAAGGTAAGTTTTTGCATTACTTGTACCGGAAGGTGGGAAACATCTTTATGTAGACAGTGAAATAATGCCGCAACATTATATTTACTATTACTTAATGTATATCATAAGAAGGGCTGTTGCAGTTCATAAAAAAAAAAATTTAATATGGGAGTGAGTGATTTGGAGGACTCTGAACAACGAGGTCTTGAGAGCCGGTGAGAATGANCTAACTCAAAAAGGTAAGTTTTTGCATTACTTGTACCGGAAGGTGGGAAACATCTTTATGTAGACAGTGAAATAATGCCGCAACATTATATTTACTATTACTTAATGTATATCATAAGAAGGGCTGTTGCAGTTCATAAAAAAAAAAAATTTAATATGGGAGTGAGTGATTTGGAGGACTCTGAACAACGAGGTCTTGAGAGCCGGTGAGAATGATTGATGTGAGTATGGAGAGGTGCCGGAATTAAATGGTGGGGGAAACGGGAGATCCCCGAGAAAACCCATCGATCTACGGCATCGTCCGGCACGACTCCCACTTGCGAAAATCCGGTGACCGGGACGAGTAATTTAATATTTATACACTAACATCGCATATTTACAAATACATTTGTTTTAAAAGTACTTAATGGCACACTGTTATATAGTAATACAGTTATAATACTTCACATTCTCTTGCTTACATAGTGCTTTGAAAACATGTTAAAAATACACAATTATTTTACTCGCATTTGCCGAGTATAAGAATATTTGAGTTACTATAGTCTTGCATTGAAGGTGCGACGTATTTAGGTATTAGACAGGTAATAAGTAAGTATTACAATCGAACACATGGGTAACAAGTAAAGAAAATTTGAAATAAGAAAATAATCTTCGCACATCTTCGAGGTAGGGAATGAAGGAGAGGCAATGTAGGGGTGGGCTCTCCCGAAGGCTCGCCGCTGGAGGGAGGGGAAACCACGTGACGCTGCTGGTGTCATACCTACCAGACAGATAACATTGCTCTCCGGTACCGCTCTGGTACTGGTACAACGAAGGAAACTTACGTTTTCATGACAGGTAATGTTCAAGCATGGAGCAGCTCTCGCCGAACCGTACTGGGCCGCTGTTACTGCTGAACTGAACAATTCCTCCCCCCTCCCCACTCCGTGCATTGGCAATGGACTCTCCCAACACGCTTTACGCGTTTTGGACTCTGCGCATTAGTTTCTCATTTGGATTTTACTGTAGTCCTGTATCGAGGATCGTGGACAGGATCTCGGTGTAACGGGACAGTCACTGAGCCATTCAAGGGGTTGAGGTGGCCGCCTGGGTAGGCCACCGAACGGTGTGCAGAGCTCCAGCAGGAAACGTTTTATTAAAAAACCGCCCAACGTGTTTGAGTGAGGTCTGCTTACGAATAGCATTTAAGAAACGATACGCGTCTGCATACGTTCTTCATTTCCTCCATTTCTCTCTAAAGCATGTTTTTGTGATAGTGAAAATGGCTCAAACGGGTTTTTTCACGGTCAGATTTAGGTACGAACATTCCGGTACAAAATATTTAAAAAAAGGAATAGGGATGTGTCTCAAACCTTTATATTTATCATTACGTCATAAAATGGTAGGGTCTCGGCTGAAAGTCACATAGAGGCGCGTTATCGACGGCAAGACTGCACGCCAGTTCAGTGCCTTGCGCGTAGAGGCGATGAGGGAGTTGGTGCGCATGGCTTGGTCACCTCCATCACTCTCTCTCTCTTTTAGGCTTTAGACGTGCAGAATTCCTTCAACCAGGCGGCCACCTTAAGAATCGCCTGGGTAAAATTCGCCCTGCTACACCGGCCCTGAAATCTTCACCGCGAAGGGTCAGCTACTCCCCTTCCCCCCGCAACAGAGGTCCTCTGTTACTGGCTTATGTTTATAAATGAGTGTTTGATCTGCCGTGGCGCTTGGCCCGGAATATAAACGAGGATGCACGGGGAGTCGATATTACATCCCGCGTTACAACCACGGGAACGCCTCGATCAAGTCGGAAGGCTGGAGACGGCAGCAAAAAAAAAAGCTCATTTCTTTGTGCAAACTTTGTCAGGGCTGGGAGGCGGAAGGTCTTATTTCAACACGGGAGGTAAAAATTTGCAGCAAAAAATGTAATGCTTTTCTTTTTCTCTCGGTTAGAATAGACGCGTCAGTTGAGGAGTTCTCTAGTCACTGCACCCCATCATTTACTATTGTACACTAAGATAAACAAACCCAGAATCATCCATTAGCTCCCCAATTCCAGAGAAGCATTTCTACCAGCATTAGGGCTGTCAGCTCATCGATCCAATACCTACATTATTATGACTGTGGTGTTTAACGGTAATCAAGTAATTTCTGTATTTATGTAACATTTCTCTGTGTTATCTATTCACGGTATCTTCACACTTCGTGAATAAATCTTTTGAAAAATCACCCCACTTATTACATTTTCGGATGTTTCCTAAATAAATCGTAAATCTCTCAATCATTGTATAGTCTCCTTATCATTAATTTACTTTATTTTTGGTTGAATAAAACTCTCACTCACATTTTGACTGTAAATTATAACATTTATTTCACATTCAATATGAAGTTAAAGAGAAGATATTAATTTGTTGGTAATGGCTCGCAATAAATATTTCTTATGTGATATATTATTAAATTGAGTTTTGTTGTGTCATTTGCTAAGTAAACGCTTCTTACTATCAATTATAGGTTTTCATGCCGGCAATGTTTGAAACACATTACATTGTTATGTAAGAAAATACGGATATCTGGCTGTACAGCGCACATATCCGGTGCATTGGTACTCATCCAGGTTAGTTTGCGTTTGGTTTACATGTGGCGGAAGGATACATATTGAGTAGTCCGAAAGTATAACCTTTAGTAGGGCTTCAGAAAAGGTCGAAGTAACTACATATACACTATAGAAAAAATGTAGGGAGAAACATTATCCCGTATAGGCGGTTAGGATCGGGTATACGACCTCCGGAATGCTAAACAGGTGTGCCAACCGCATAACCAGTTGCGGTAGGTATTTTTGTTTTACTCATTTAAACAATCAAACACAAAATAGTTTAATTTGTAAAAAATAAAATAAAGCGTTTGTTTTTAATCAATGGCAAATTCCCGCATTTCACTTTCGAGGTTTTAACTCAATGAATAAAATACTTCACATCTTATAAATTTTTAAACCCACTTCAGCCTCGCATGGCCGAATTATTTTCAAAGTTGCTAATAACTGAAACACAGGCGCACGCGCGTATGTGCAAGTAAGAATACGTGGAGGTGAGAGATGGGAAAAGTTTATTCAGATTGCTCCAGATTCATAGTCCAACAGTTCCCTGTTATTCCCCTAGTCAGCATGAGCTCATCGTGTTCTTGTTCTTCAGGGTGGCAGGAATTACAATTGTCCCATATTAATATGGCGGTCAGTTCGAAAAATTATTATCCATACCTTTCATCAAAAGACTTAATGAAATTTATGCGACAATGGAAATTGCAGCTTCGTTTAAAAATCGGGCAGAACTTGCAGCGAAAACTAATTCCTAAACTGGTTCGGCCATATGCACAGTTTTGATGTTTATTTGGAGAATAGTGTACATTTTGATTACTGTAAATTTTGATGCTGTGCTAATGCCAAAATGTCTTTCTCTATATTTCGAGAATATTTTATTCTTTCGTAATTTCGTGACATGGTATCAGTATCCGTTTTTTTTTAAAAAGCTTCTGCAAAGTAATATTTATAATGTTTTTTTAGCGTAAATGTAATAATTTTAACTTAAAATCTTAACTTGTAAAATTTTAAAATAACTTTTTGACACAAAATTTGGTTTCAACAAATTGTTTGTTGATTTTACACGAATGGAGTGTGGCAATTTATTTGAAAATTTACTGTTGGTTCACCTGTGGTAAAAGCTTATCTTATAGCTATCTTGACTTTAAATTTTATCAAAAAGTCAAAACTGAAATACGCGTGAACTACATAGATTATATAGGAAATATTATTCACGATATTATAATGACACGGACTAGTAATTTGAGCTGTAATTAAGTGCATTAATTTTGTTCAATTTTGAAATTTGTACAAAATAAAATATTTATTTAAAACTAATATTTTTAAAGTATTTCTTGCCATTAGCATACATTTTTCACATTATTTAATTCACAACGAAAGAAGTGTAATGAGATAAAAGTATAGAAAATAATTTTTTACTATTGGAAGTCCTTATTTTTATGGTTTGTGGAACCATGACTTTCGTAAACCGTTTATTACCATCCGTAATGTGCATAGTAAATTCTGGAGCATTTTTCAAGGGCCTTTTATTATCTTTGGTAATGGCCAACCTGACTTTCCTGCTGAAGTTGAAGGGCAGTAATCTAATTGCCGGAATTTTCCTCCTCCTTTCCCGGGAAACATTTTTAACTTATTTTAAGAGCGTGTTTTCATAATTTTCCTTCTTAGACGCGGGGTTCTTGCCCCGTTCTCCCTCGCGACGGACGCCAATTTCTTTTTAACGAATTTCTCGTGCACGCGCGACTCATCTGTGAGGCGGAACGTGAAACGAGCAGTCTTGTAAGATTGTTCCACCATCAGCTTCGTAGACGCAAGAATTCTGCCTAGAACGTTTATTAAAATGCGTGGCCGATGTGAACGCACTCGCATTACGTCCAACCAATCGCACACGACCAGAAATTAACTTGATTGTAGTGAAGTAGCGATTTATTAGCAAATAACATTTAAATTAATTTGCATCCTTATTCTGTTTGTACTTTCTGCACATGATTTGCTAATAGTAAAACACAAAATATGATAATACAAAACAAAATTAAAATACAATTGCTTATTACATACAATTTAGAAGTATATTTTAAATGAGTAAAGGAAGGTAAACACGTACGTTTTCTTTTAGATATAAGTTATTCTATCAAATACAATACATTTTTATTCTTCCGTTCTCCTGCTGTTATATTGGCTGAAGTCTTACATACTGTACACGACACGTACAGTATAAAATATCGCCATTTTATACACGTCTAGGGGCAGCGGCAGTGTAGTGGTTAAACAATCATACTCGCTTCGCACCTAGGCGAACCGGGTTCTATTCCCGGCGGGGTCGTTCCCGGATTTTCGGACGAGGGAATCGTGCCGGACAATGCTGTTGGTCGGAGGGTTTTCTTGGGGATCTCCCGTTTCCCCCGCCCTTGCATTCCAGCGCTGATCCATACTCACCTTCCACTAATATACGTCTACACGTCGAGGATGTTCCTACACGACACGTACGTAAAATTATTTCCTTTCATACTGATATAGGCTATTCACTGTTAAGTGAGCACTTTTGAAAGCCCTCTCGTTTGGTAAAAATAGTCAATAAATATATTTTATTTTAGCCTTATACGTTAACTTTCGAGTGCGGTGGAATATACACACTGCGTTTATTACTTACATACTTACATGGCGATATTTATTTTGAAAGGCGGTTAAACGATAAAAAATGGCCGATAAGAAAAAAGTAACTAGGACCTCAAAAGTGCTCACTAGCAGCCTATCGATACACGTTCAATACGTGTACCGACCGTAAAAACGTAAACCGACCTCTAGCGCTATCCTTTGCACGCCGCGCTCCGGGTAGGGGAATTCTGTCGGCTCGTGGCTGCGTCGCTAGAGGGGAGGGGGTTGTGGTCGAAAACCGCGGATGGCTGGTTCGAGACGTGTGTATTGTTTTTATTCCTCTCTCTGCAGTGCCTCGACCTATACCTTGACGTTGTTGGTACGCCGGCTCCACCGGAGCAATAATTAATGACCTTAATTAATTTCGCCATTTCGAAACTCGTTGTTTGAGAGCGCGGCTCTCTTCTCTCCCGGTGGTTTTTAGTTCTGTTTTTGTTTTTTTTTCTCCCCTGGTCGCTCTCTCCCGCTAACTTCCACTCTCGTAGGACCAATTCGACTTTACGTGCGCCGCGCAGGGACCAACCGTGATAAATTCGTTCCGCGCCTACGAGAGGCAAGCGGGAGACGGCGCGGTGCGGGGAAGAGTGCATTTGTTTTGTTGTTTTTTTTTGCTTTAGGTATTTGGCAATATGCAGGGATGAAGCAGCCTTAAAAAAAAGCCGCACATTACTTTACATTCTAATTTTACTCCAAATTATATTAAGTACTCCTTGCATTGAAGCAAAATTTTTAGTTCTGACTATTTTGTGTAGGGGCACCTTGTGCATCTGCATCATTGCTGTACGACAGTTTATATATTCGTTAAAGGCAGCACTGTGAATTAACACTCATTTCTGCTTTTAACAACTCTAATTTATTTACAGTTGCTATGGTAATTTACAAAAAATATTTGGAGCNTAATATTTGGAGCAAATATATTTTTGTATTTTTTAAATAAACACATTACAGCTATAAAAGCGTTATTTAATTTAATACTAATACAGCTATTTGTATGCGTTTTTTGAGTAAAAATAATTGTTTCTATATATATTCCCTCGCTTATTTTGCTTTCATAAATCAGAACAACCGCTAGTGATATTTGCAACTAAAGTGGTTACGGGGTTTGTAATTAGTATGTGCACTATAGTTCATATAAACCTCTCAAAAGCAGTAGTTTGGCTTCATGTTCGAAAATGCTACTAAAATATTCTTCTTTAGAAACGTTATTCATTATGTGTCGTACGGTCAATACGACGATATCTTAGATAGAGTCTTACAAGAGATGCATTAAAAATACATGCAATACGAGTATTAATCATACTGGTAAATTTAGGCTTAGCACAAAATTGTACCTAAAAAAAATTATATGTATTCTAATAAGGGTATAATATTATTCTTAAGGACAGAACACATTTTTATCTGTAGAGCTCAACCAGTAGCATATTGCAAATATAATAGGATATATTGAATTTATAAACACGATAATGAAAAACACAAAAAAGAGCCACAAGCACAGCAAAGCATATTTTTGTCATAAAATTATTACACAGGAATAATTGAGATTAAGACGTTTAACTGCAGTAAATTACGTACTGTCGACTTATGAGACTAAGCTTTCCCAGAGGCTAGTAAATGATGACATTGTCAAGATCAATTAAATATGTGTGGTAGTTGAAGCCGTGGAAGTCGGGTAACACGTTCAGAACACTCTACCTCCCCACCTTCTTCTTTTTCGCTTTATTTTCACCTTATCCTACGTTCGCACAAACTCACGCGTGCAAAAAAGAAAACACATGTGGCGTTGAGTACGCGTGTCCAGTAAACCGTTGATAGCCTATACAGTTCAAACTGCAGCTGTTTTACATTGCAAGTGAAACATTTCTTAGCAACTAGTTTCGAAGTCCCTTAGTGATCGGTGCCCCTGGAACGCGGTAGCCATACTGTACAAAGTGTTGTCTACCAACCAGGTATTGCGGTACTTGTTTTTCAAATTGATTCTTGGGGGCCTCAGTGGCGTAGTGGTTCAACTACTTGCCTCCCACCTAGACGAACTGGGTCCGATTCCCGGCGGGGCCGCCCCCGCATCTTCGTATGTGAAAATCGAACCGGACGATGCCACTGGTTGGAGGGTTTTCTCGCGGATCTCCAGTTTCCCCCTCCTTTACATTCCGGCAAGACCCCGATGTTTAGAGCCGTCCAAATCTCTCCACTCTAAACGAATTGATTCACAAATTTCTCAGAAATGGCGGGATTCAACACAATAACTTAAGGTGAACTTTGGCTTATATACCGCAATGTAAGGGTCGGAACACAAATTATTTCCATGGCATTTTATTATTACAGCGACTGTTTTGCGATAGTGCACCTTCTTAAAACTTTTGTTATATTTGCAGTTAACTACAATTTAAGCTCCAACTTCAAGAAGTACGTATTTCCCTTAGAAAACTCAACAATTCCAAAGTTTTAATTGTTTTTTTTCTTATACTTATGTGGTGAATCTGCGAATGTGGTTAACCGTTCGAATCCACATTGAATTGTGGTGGAATCGGATGCACCATTTCCTTAAAAGACGTACATACTGAACCTCATTATCACCAGAACTGCTGGAACGACATGAAAACTACAATTGTCAGAACTATTAAATGAATGGGTTGTAGCATTTTTTAAAGAGGAATTCTGGATTTGTCTTTGTTTATATAATACCAACAAAACACATACTAACCTTGTTGTAAGTTCCCATTACTTTACTTGTATGTGTTGTATTGTGTTGTATGGTAACCGACCAGAGGCGTGTGGCTTTGTGAGGTGGAAACCCGAGAAGAGCATAACAAGATGTTTAACAGCTTCAGTGTTACAAACATGCACAACCTCACTTCGCCTACCGCTCTCGTGTAAACTCAATTCAACTTCGACCATAAACCATCTTTACTGCGCGCGCGAAGTAACAACGCAGTTTTATTGCTGTTGGTTAACTGTAACCTTTCGCTGACTGTTTTTACACCGCCATATTCATTTTTTATTTTGCGCTTCATAGTTTTTCTTATTATTTCGAAGGTTTTGCGATCGAGCAATGTCAATAAAACTTGCAAAATTTAATGACAAATTTTTTTCTTTCACGTTACTATTATCTTTTGTTTCCAATTAGCACCCTGAACTTCTGAAATTACGCAACTACAATATGCAAAGACTGCCTCGTAAAATTGCAGCTCTGCAGGCGTTATTCCGTAAATTTATCGCCGCAGTAAAGTGCGAGTTACAATCTAATCAGCGTACCTTGATATTTTCAGCAAACCAGAAAAATACAACTCCAATGCTTCACTGCGATAACCTTTCGTAATATCCAGGGAAGCATTTGTGCTAAACTCTCTAGATGTTTCATTGTAACGTGCTTCACACTTTCTTTTCTGTGGCGTCATTTCCGCATGCATGCCGTTTTAGTGAAAAATTAATTGAGTACTAACTTGGGATCCAGAGCCTTGATCAAAAATAGTTTTTTTTTTTTTTCAAAACCAATGGTAATATAGGTTTTATATTTGTGTATATATGCTGTTCACTGTAAACTGAGAACTTTTGAAAGCCCTGCTTATGATCTACTTGCATGCGCATTGTATACCTATTTTTACACTATATGTAAAATTAACACTTCTGTTCGAATGGTCAAGTGAAACTGTAAAATTTTTATAAAGGAAACTGTTTTGTTAATTTGCTAGTCTTACACTTACATGTAATGATAAAACAGAAAACACAATAAATAATTTCACTATGCATTAATGTTTACCAAATACTTTTCATTCAGTCGTTAAAACCTGGAACTGCATCCCCTTCACCATTAAAAACTTTACTGAGCACATGCCGGTCAGTGTGCCCGTTAAAATACATGCAAGTAGGAGCAGTGTAATTTTTAAAATGTTAATTTTGAAATTTCTAAAAAAAATAACCGTTTAAGAGCATATAATAACACATTAAAGCAATTATAAGATGCTCGCAGTTAGTAGAGCGCTTTTGAATTTCCTGTTAAGGATCTACTTTTCCGCCTGTTTTTGTATCATTCCATAGCCATCCTGTAATATTAAGGACTTTTTATGGCTCAAACGTGTACTTGCTCTCACTCCTACACACTTAGCACACACTAAGGGAGTTGAGATGTCCGCCCTCTGCGTCTCTTCGGTATTGTTTCTGTGGCGGGAAAGGTAAGAAATCGTGTAAAATAAAATCAATAGTCGTCCTTCCCGGGTCTTAAATAAATTTGCTTTATTATTATTATTATTTAGTATTAACTTAGTCTGATTTTACAACTTTTCGTGAACTCTAAACCTTCATATTTACGTGAAAAGCAGAGGATTCGTTAATATGTGCAAACATAACCTTAACCAAATGACGCATTCTGTGTCCCTATATTTTATTCGTCAGAACACACGCTCTGGCGAAGCTCGCAGGCAGACGACCGCAATAAGGATTAAGGGTTTTGCGGACATGATGGTAGAATGGCGCCAGGACGGCCCGGCGGAACGACCATGTGCGGAGGAAGGTGGATGCAGCTGCATCTCGCAGCTGCCAACGGACGCTGAGCCCACACCAGCGTCTGAGTCTGTCCCGAGCTAGTTTCAGCAATAAACATTGAGAGCTTTTAGCGGGCATGCTGGGAGAATAACGACACGATATCTGGAGGCATAAAAACAACACGTGTGCTGAACCAAAGGGGCCACCCAAGAGTTCCCGCATGTGCAGAACAGAACAATAAAGGGCCATACCAGAGTCGATGGGTGATGCTGGACCCACGTGCGCCAGAGTACCAACCACGTGTTTTATAACTCAGGGGGACGTGGCGAGCACCCCAGCCACGTGCAGGGATGGGGCAAGTTGAATATGGCGATGGAGCCTACAAAACGACCGGAGAGCGGGAGGAATGGGGAAGTCAGTTGAGAGACGTCAACGAGTCAGTCAGTCGGAGGACCTGAAGTGAGGCATCCTGATCGAGAATGCATCATGACGTCGACCTCAGTCGGAGGCCGTCAAATGGGACGTGCGACGGGAAGAGTCCGAGAAAATGCGGCAGTCGGACGACGGGAATCCAGGAGGACGGAGNACGATGGGAATCCAGGAGGACGGAGCGAATCCGGGAGAAGACGACAACGGCAGCCGGCCGTCGTCAGACGAAGGGTGCTGAGTGGACCCGAGAGGAGGAGGAGCTTCGATACCAGGCGTCGCGACAGCCACCAAGCGCCGGAGCAGTGCCAAGTCGCCAGCCGAGAGAAGACAGCGCCTCAAGCCAGATAAGCAGAGTAATCCAGCAAGTGCGGAGAATCTT
>NQII01003070.1:215289-241043 GCA_002778355.1 Clitarchus hookeri
CCAAACAATACGGAGCCTACGTACAAAAGGGAAGGGGAGTGTTGTCTCGTGTGTACATGTACAAGTGGCCCTGTTAAGCGTTAATAAAACTGATTTATGGGTAACCTGAAAACGAGGTGAACTTATTAGCAAATTGAACCTAGAGACAATAGTGTCGACGTATTCCTACCCTGAGGGCTAGCCTCAATTGCTGGTGCCTTCCGCAGAGAGCAGATTCAATACCTACTTACAAAATTCAGCATTGGCAGGTATCACAAACTTAAAAATAATCACGTCATAATTATGTTTGTTTATGTTACCCACCATACAGGCTATTATTGACACTGCGCATTTAACAATTGTAAACCCGTTAAAGTAATATAAATATACATAAAATTGCTTCATGCACAATAAAAACTCGTGTGAATAATTTGAGGTGACTTTAAAACAATATGGCAGCCACACAGGGTACGAGAATGAGCAGCGAGTGTAGATCGTCGTTCACTCTCCCTCTCGCACTCTCCCCCTAAAATTGGGACAGTAGAGAGGGCTCTATGTGACGTCACGAGTGGTCGAGAGAGTACTGTCTCGGTGAATTGAGACATGGTCTAAGTATACAATGGACCCTGTCACTATACAAGCGTCGATAACATGAAAGTATGCAATTGTTCGAAATGTAATTATCTTGCTACTACATGAATTCATACAGAACAGAAATAAAATAAAATAATATCATTGTCGACAACTTTAATAATGATGTTTTTAATACAGTGTTAATAAATGGGACTAATATTTTTACCTCGTTGCTAACTGTACTGAGAGCGTGTCAGTATGTTCATTAAACTATATAGAGCTATTCAATGATTTTAAAAATACTCAATGAACAGCAAACAACCTATGTCAGCCAGTCATGGAACGCCGTGAGACATGAAGTGATAATTCCGAGTACAGTAGCATAAATAACAGATTTTGGAAATTTGGAGCCACAATTATAGCTCTTCGCCGACGCAGCAGATGATCGCCTTTGCTGAGGTTGCCAAGGTATTCTCACTTCACGAGGTTGTGGGTTCGAATCCTGCGTAATCCATAGACGTTTGAACCGGTTCTAAATTTCTGTTTAACTAGTAGCTAACGTATGCATATCCCCCCCATTAGCGTACTGGAATAAAGCAGGAATATTAAAAAGCAATAATAATTAATATTTATATTGTAACAGGGGCAAGGAGTAGTAATATTTGGCCGAGGCAAGGCAATGGGAACTGGGACCGGAGCATGGAGCTATTCATACTCTGTCATTTCGGTCCCCAGGCGGCCATCTTGTCTGGCATGTTGCATATCGGTGATCTTGACCTGTGACCTTGATCCCAGTGACTTTTAACCTTGGAAACCCAAAAATTTCCTAAGATTTAAAAAAAAATTATTAAAATTGTTATTAAAAATTATTAAAATCTATTATTAACAAATTGTATTATTAACATTGTATTTAAAAAAAATTTCAAATGTATTCTAAAATTATTAAAAAAACAACATCCAGGCAGATGACTGAACCCCACCACTCCCCCTTCCAATATATTTAATTGCCCAATTACTCATATTCGCTCGACCCCTACCACTCCCCTTCCAATATATTTAATTTGTCAAGTGCCCGACCCCCACCACCAACTACTCACATTCGTTCTAATAACCCCCTCTATTTATTTCCTCCCCCCCCCAACCCCTACGCACCTTTGCTCATTCTGTGGAATGCAGCCATCTTGGTGGTTTTTAGTTTGTCATTTGTTTACATTTTGAACACCTATGTGTTGGTAGTGAATTAATTACCCAAATTACCCACCAGGTGAGCTGTCGTACCTATGCTCAGCATGCCATCTGGTTTTTTTCATTTGTCATTTGTTTATATTTTCAACACCTAGGTAGAATAAATTTCTGAATTTCGTCATCAGGTGAACTGTTGGCACTCGTATTTTTATACATGGTGAAATCTGTAATTTCTATCCTATTTAAAAATTATTTTTTAATCAGTGGTATACCTACATGCATAATTCATTAAAATGATAATTTTGTATTAAAATTGTAATTAGCATTACAACGAATAATGTTTTTTAATCAGTCTTAATTAAAGTACCATTGAAATTGAGTATTTATTCCATTACCGCTCGCCACACTTCTGTAGTCTGACCAATTATTCACTCTCGCTTAATCCCATACCACTACTGCTCTTGTTTTCAGTATTGCCTACCAGAGCATGCTAGTGTGGGGAAAGCATATAATGGGAACAATGTCGAACCTCGGCACAGTTTCTCATCTGATGCCATAAGTGACAGACTTTATTAATCTTTACTCTACAGCGATAGAATGCTTCAAAATCGATGTTAACTTATCGACATCTGAACATCAACTAAGGTGTCACTGTGCGTCAGCGCTCTATATATACTTTCTCCCATCACTCTGTAAACCATCGGATTGTTTGTACCCCCACAAGAAAATTTACGTATTATTTTTACGATTTCAGGCTTTAAACTCAGGGCCCTAAGCCATGCATTACATTTGTAAACTGCTTAAAACTTTTGTATCAGTTGCACACGAATATTAAACAGTAAAAAATTTATGTACGATCATCACTAAAAAGGCTTCAAAAGTTCGGGTCATGAATCGATTTGTAATCCTATTATATCACTCTGGTTCCTTTATCCGATGGCTAAAACTTCCGTTTTGCCTTTAATATAAATTCCTATAATATTCACCAAACGCTGGGAAAAATTAACACATTTTTTTCTAAGTCCGATAAAAAATTAATATTCCTTATTATTTCGGGACTCGAACTCAGCTTTTGTGATTGCATAAATCTTTCTATCAGGTATGTATAAGCCCGTAAACATACAGAAAATTATGTACAAAGTTCGTTAAAAATAATTAAAAACTCGTGTCGGTATTTTGAAATGCGGACGCTCTATTTCATTATATCATATATATTCTTCATCCAAAATTTATCTAACAACCTGCATTATAAGTTTCATACACCATGTACTTATACGGGTTTTATTGCAGTATTTTTTACTTAAGTGTCACTTAGGTAGTTCTTGCACATAGACAAGTAGAATGATTTGTGTTTGAATTTGTCGCAAGGGGAGAGGGGAGTAGGCGCCAGGCGCCGGCCGGCCGACATCATGCTCTGTTATTCCAGTCTGTCGGTGGCCATATTGGATCCAGGTGACCTTCATCCTTGACCCATGATTTTGACCTTAACCCTGTACCCATAACCTTAAACCCAAAAAATCACAAAAAATTGCAGAAAAATAATAAAATACCAAAATAAATTAAAACGTAATTAAAAATATTATTTTAAAATGTGCATGTAGGAGGTCCTGGGTTCGGTGACAGGTGGATCCACTAAGCTCCCGACATGACTGGCCCTCACCAAATTCTTAGGTGGCCATCATGTCCATCATGTTGTATGTCGGTGACCTTTGACCCCAGTAACCTTTAACCTTGAGAAGCCAAATAATTTTTTTAAAAATCCCAAAAAATATATTAAAAAATGCATAAAAAANCAGTAACCTTTAACCTTGAGAAGCCAAATAATTTTTTTAAAAATCCCAAAAAATATATTAAAAAATGCATAAAAAATTGTTATATATTACTAAAAACCTATTGTTAAAAATTTATTTTAAAAAATTTACATGGACATCGCTAGATGNAAAAAATTGTTATATATTACTAAAAACCTATTGTTAAAAATTTATTTTAAAAAATTTACATGGACATCGCTAGATGGTTAAGATCAAGTTAAATGTTCGAGATAAAATTTCAAACATTGGTGGCATCCCAGCACCCTTGCGCCAAAGTTCCCCAAATCCTTCTAATAGTCTACATGCACGAACCACCTAAGTGACACTCTGGTTGTTGCCGCTCTCCTGGTCGACGCCGCACTCGCAAATGTCCGTCATTTATCCCTCCAGCTGCGTCGTTCGCGACACCATCCGAGGGGGACTGCACGGTGATGAGGTGTGAAAGGAAGCGTAGCGAACGGCACCCTTGATCGTAGCCCAGCATCCAGCAAACGGTTGATGATGGTCCTAGCTGACACTCTGGATGCAACAGTGGCCCTAATCTGTGCCGTGGTCGCCGTGCGATCAACAATGACTGCTCGTCTGATGCGGCGGTCCAGGCGGGAATCCGTACGCCACTGCAATCGGGAACCAGGTTGACGAGCATGTGCACCATCGTTGGACACCGGCACCACCAACGATGCACAGCGGACACTTCACGTCCTATGCTTTTGGCATTTCTTTGCAAGGTCCACCCAGCCTCCCTCAGGCACACTATACGACCTCCTTCAATGTCCGTTAATTGCAAGAGGCGTGGTCCTCTATGCCGTCGGGGCATGTCTACAATGCTTACTACAAACAGGCCGATGCTTGAAACAACAGACTACTCTTTCACCGAGTCAACTACAGTTGTATTGGGCTCAGAAGTGTTATGCCTAGTACGCGGTTCCTACTCTGTCCACAGCATAGAACTGTTAATCATTGCATGTACTGCCCTCTATCAGTGCGCCATGCGCATATTGTGTTTCTACGTCACCGCGTTAGTGGTGTTAATTTTTAATTTTCCACCAGTGTGTTATGGAATCTTTTCGCATTCTTCACAAAAGAACTACAGTTATTCACCGATAGAAACAACTTCAAACCAATTCAGCACACGTATACAATTATATTCATAGAATTTTCCTTTATGCCAAAATGAGTTCTTTAAAGCTTGATTAAACGGTAAAAAATGTTCTTTTAAAATAGCTACAAGATGATTTCTCACAAAACACTGTAAATGTATTCAGAAAAAGGGGAAAAAAAGGGGGGGGCATTGATTTTATTTGTCATTATTTCTTACTTTCCGTGTTAGAGATACAATAGGGAAGTCTTATAGAGGATGCATGTCACAATTAGATTAGTGTGATAGTGTGTGCGAGAGTGAGAGTGGAGAGTGAGCACACTTCTAAGTTAGGACACGGTCTCAACTCGTGACGGTGATATAAATGACAGTATTCCGTGAATTGCTGTAACCTGATAGGTTATAATAATTGTAATGCNTCAACTCGTGACGGTGATATAAATGACAGTATTCCGTGAATTGCTGTAACCTGATAGGTTATAATAATTGTAATGCGACTTGTGCTTTATATTTTTTTTTAAATGTCGCAATTTTTTTAATTGTAGCACCTACTATTGTGTCAGTGTTTCTGTTTTTAAAACGTGCAAATGGGTAGTTTATAATTTGTCCTTTAGTACGTTTTGTTAACAAGTTGCAACAGTAAGACCACCCAGCATCTTACATGTATGTTCTGTCTTACGTTTGTTAGCCTTCTTAATTTTCAAAATTTACATGAAACACAGGTGCACCAACATACACCATATACACTCGTATTAACCAGGCATGCCACCAAAACCAAACTAAAACTCACTAATATAAGCTCAAATAGTTATAAAGCGAAAAATAAAATGTGATATCAACACAGTTTGTTAAAATATGGATAATGATTAAGATTGATATTATTTCAAAGAATGAAAATAAATTTAATTAATATGACAAATTAAAACGTTTGCTAGAGTTATGTCCATCTTAGTGTATAGTGGGTAATGCATTTGCAATAATGCCAGTGCAGCGTAGGTAATATTCAGTGCTTCCACCACCTTTTTTTTACAGGCGGAAGGATGCAGAGTAAATAGCCTGACAGTAGAACTTTAGCAGGGCTTCAGAAGAGTTGGAAGTAAAAACAAACGGATAAAAATATATTATATGTATTTTATACAAGCCAGATAGTATTTGTGCTTAAGTATATTGTGTCACGAGCTGGTAATTAATGAAAACGTTAATTTCAAAGTGCTAATTAGTCGCAAAACTGTCGTATATGACCTCCATGTATTTATTGTGCGCTATAAATCCTCGTTTCCTGCCGTGCTTTGCGAAGTACCTCCATTGTGCTTTCTCTTCCTGAAGCAGCGCTTCAAGCGGTCGTGTCTGTAACTATTCAGTTGCTGGAAACGTACAGAACGTAGAGGTAAATCCCGCAGTGCGCAGAAAGAAAAGGAGGTCGTTGTTAGAGCGTTAACTGTCTTAATAGAGAGCACAGAAGCTCCGCTCCCTTGCAAAACATGGATCAACCCGTTTCAGCACTTCAAACACTGAACTAATGAAACAAAGGGAAACTTCCAAAACTTAATTAAGTAACTGTCTACGAGATATTTAACACGGTACCGAACAAAAAATATAATAATTTAACTGAGGCAGAACCGTCAGTCTTGATAAATTACACACATTAGTTGTGTCGCAGTTATTGTGTGCTCTTTATGACATAAATTTAAAATTTAAAATGGATAAACTCTACTTAAAGTGTTCGTAACAGGGGTTAGTAGTGAATGTTTTGTTTTTGCACAGAATATTTTGTCTTTTGACTGACTTACCCTTAAGCAGAGCATTTTAACATACACTTTGCCTAAAAAATATTTTTTTAAAGTAGTACAACTATGTATACACTAGGGTTAAAGCCACAGAATCACTACCATAATATTATCCAGTTATATTTTCCTTTGGATTTAACATATCTACGAATTAGCAACATTTCAGAAAGTGTGCCTATATATTTCGCAGATAGTTTGTCGCTATACAGAGGAACATGGCTGTTAACTGTGAGATTAAAAAGTTGCCCGCTCGTTCGCAGCGACACAGTCGCCTCTAGCTCCCGACCACGAGGAGTCTATAAACAGGCTTTTAAGTGTCTGAAAAAGTTTCGCAAACACCAGGGTTTAATTTCTTTCCTTCTTCTTGGTGCGCATAAACCTCTACATTTGGCCGGGTGCAGNCGGCGATATATCTGGCAGTTCGTCTTTGTCCGGCGGGGAAAATGAAGACCCTTTACCGCGCTCGGAAGGATGCTCGATCCAGCTAAACGTCTGGTAATAAACTACCCTGGAAGGATGGAGGTAGCGAAGGGGATGATGAGAAGGTGGTCGGGGGGTGGAAGTAAGGGCTGTAATCGGCGGCGGGCCCCATAGGGTATAGGCGGGCTGTTGGCCCGGACACGTGAGGAGCCGGTGGTAAAAGACCCGGGTGGATCCCTACGTCTCCGGGGACGGGAGGGGTTGAGATAGCCCAGCTATACCTGGGAGAAGGGCGGTGTGACAAGAGGGGTTTAGGGGTAAACTCAGGCCGCGAGCCCCCAGATCATCACTAATGCATCCCGCTGCGGTCTGCGGGGTTAGTTGCCTGCGCGCCGGATTTTTTTTTTTTTTCGACTTCCTCCTCACAGCCCTCAAATCCCTTTCCGACTTCTTCTTTGTTACCGAAATAACTCCCTTTCATTTTGCTTGAACTTGAGCTCTGCGTCATTTCCCCAATTGTACTGTAGTGAACCAAGGCTTCCGAAGCTATCTAAAATAATAATAATAATAGTTTTATAATTTCCAAGCGAAGCCATGTTCGTAATGGGACGGCGGTATTCTTTATGGTTAAAGGGCAGTAATGTTTCAAATAGAAAAATATATTTTGNGCCATGTTCGTAATGGGACGGCGGTATTCTTTATGGTTAAAGGGCAGTAATGTTTCAAATAGAAAAATATATTTTGCGTCATTTCAAGGTATTTAAGCCTATTGGTTTCATCACTGCTTTCTCAGGAAGATGTTTTTTTTTACATGTTAAGTAATTTAAATAATAGTTTTGTAAACGCTTTAAATGCTTAAGAGATCGCTAGTGAAATATAATAGTCAAATACTAAATCAGTCTTATCAATGCAAGAATTAACATGAGCTTGTTATTAAAAAAAAAGCACAAAATATTATTTGGTATATTTAATTTAAAAGGTGACCTACAGTATAGACGAGACAACTGAGGTGNGCCATGTTCGTAATGGGACGGCGGTATTCTTTATGGTTAAAGGGCAGTAATGTTTCAAATAGAAAAATATATTTTTCGTCATTTCAAGGTATTTAAGCCTATTGGTTTCATCACTGCTTTCTCAGGAAGATGTTTTTTTTACATGTTAAGTAATTTAAATAATAGTTTTGTAAACGCTTTAAATGCTTAAGAGATCGCTAGTGAAATATAATAGTCAAATACTAAATCAGTCTTATCAATGCAAGAATTAACATGAGCTTGTTATTAAAAAAAAGCACAAAATATTATTTGGTATATTTAATTTAAAAGGTGACCTACAGTATAGACGAGACAACTGAGGTGTCTTTCGACCATGATCTTCTGATGTATTATCCTGGGTAAATTCTACATTTTTATATCGAATTTAAATATTAAATTTGTGATCATTTAGATGTAATAAATTCGCGACTAGATTTACGGCATAAAGCGAGGACGTTAAAAAGCAATTGTTTAAAATATACTCAAAAAACAGTTGGAGGGTTGGAATTAATCAGTCACAAAACTCTTCTCGCCATCGCGTTATCCTCTGGGTGGATAACTATCTCCAGTAGACACCTGGGAGCACCCGGATTACGGCCCTTGAACTTCATATAGCCCATTCACGGTTACTTTCAACTTTTTTAAAGCCCTGCTGAAGTTCTTCTCTCAGGCTATTCCTTCGCCGCCTCATGCAAAACTGAGATTAACTGAGTTTAGAAAATAACACCAAAGGGTCCACGCACCACATTCGTACGCACTCAACTTAATTATGTTACCGGGTTGGAGAATCTTGTATTGATTGCTGCTCTGCCTTTAGTTTTTCTTTGGCGCAATAGGGAGGTCACGAGACACTGGTAGTTTACAGCAGGAGGGCGACAAAGATCGGGCCTGGGCCGACGTTTCACGGAAGGCCGCCGTCGTCCATAGGTTCAGTGTTCCACTTCTGTTAAATGTGCAGTTTTCGCCGGCGGTCGTCGTGTTGCGAAATGTAAGACGAACGGAGAAGCGGCCAGCCGAGGATCATCAACCGAAGTATCGTTGGTTCAGCAGTTGTCGCCCTGGGTATGCGCGAAGGACGCGGTTTACGAGGTCGTGAAGTCGATGGCGTGGCGCCAAAGAGTTCGGATCGATGCCGCGGAGAGGGCGTGATTACGCCTATTGTCCATTCACGGTTCTTCCTACTTCTCTGAAGCCTTGCTTGAGTTCTGCTTCCAAGATATTCCTCCGCTTCATTCTAACAAAGCTTAGAATCACACCAGACGGCCAACGCACCGCATTCGTGCGCACTCAGTGCGATAATATTTTGCATAAGAACTATTTATTACGAGGCATTACCAGCACACCTATTTTCTCACTGTTTTATTAATATTAATTATAAATGGCAAATAATTTAGAAATACAATAAAAATAAAATTTAAATTTACCCAAAATAAGGTACTTTTATGTTAACAGAAGTATAAAACGCGTTTTATACATGGAATATTTAGGGAATAACCAAACACGTCATACGTGGAGTGATGTTTTGAAAGATTGATTTGAAAAGTGCGAAGAAACTGCGAATTGACTATACCAGGACGGAAACGGCGATGCGACGTTTGTAGGGTGATCCACTCCGACACCGTAACTTCGTTACTCACAACAAATGGAAATAAACGTGGTCTCGTTCGATCTGATATTAGACTACGGCGCGAGTATGAACTCCAGTTGTCGCCACGTATGTGCGCGGAGGTGGGGGACCGCGGTAACCCCATGCCATTTAGGGGGTTGGCGAACATTTCCGGGCCTTTACGTCTGGCGACTCCGATGTCCTAGTGCGCTGATTTTGGTGTCAAGCGAAAGAGCTCGTCTACACCTGTCTATTTTAACCTTAGAAATGAAGTATCCGTTGCGTTACTATCGTTTCATTACCATAACCCACAGAAAGTACTGCCCTTTAACGAAGACGTATGCACATAAAACCCACAGTCTGTCCCCGCCACAGCCAACCCAAGTTTTTTTTTAATCTCACTCGGTTAAAATGCCACCCCACTCACAGGCGCCGACATATTTGGCGTTGCCACTGGGATCGTCAGGTCAAGCGTAAATTATAGAATACATGCTAAAAATGGCGCTCGCGATGAAAAGAGGATTTGTCGAAACTCACAGATATTAAATAAGCAACACTCAGCTTTGGCGTTTAAACTCACGAGTGCTCTTTCAATTATACACGCACAAGAAGGCTATTACACGGTTATTTAAACGCGTATAAATTAAAATCGTCAACTAAAAGAAAACTTCTTAATAAACAAAAAGCATTACTACAAAGTCTACAAAGATTTAAAATATATGGCAGCGTATTAACTGTTTGCTAAAATTACTTTCATATTGCGCGTACACGCGATATCTAAATCAAGCACTTGGCAACGATATTTGAAACGAATAAAACATAGTATGTAGTATGTAACTGTATAAAAGACTACAGTCTGGAACAATGCGTGTATTGCAAATCGTATGCAATTTAGTGACCAGACGTTTTCAAACGTGCGAATAACAAATTAACGAATGCAAAATTCTCGATAACAGTACCTGAAACAGGCGTTTATGTACGAGTGACGGACCTTTATCTGAATTCAGTTCACTTCCTAGTAGGTCACACAAAAACCTTTCCGAGTCATTCCACAGATATATTACACCCAATCGCATGTCGTAAGATAATTATCGTCCTCAACTACGTCACGCAAACTACAGTATTCTCCTGAAAACCTGGTTCAGTTCATACACATTGTTGACTACATGTGTGTGTGTGTGTGTGTGTGTGTGTGTGTGTGATATCTTATTTCATAGATCGCGAGCACGGGCTAAGAAAATAAGGAAGTAATTAAAAATAACGTGTTACGAAAGTACCTGGAGTTGCTAGGTATACAATACTTGAATTTAGCCAAATTCGAGACAAGAAGTTACATTTTTGCAGTTGCACGCAACTGTTACTTTCATTTTTCTGCCAGAGAAGGACGTATCTGGCGTGCTGAAGCTCTAGTGGTGCGAGAGCGATGAGGTCAACACAACGTGCATCAAGTGCCCCATCGTCCCTTAGCTTAAGGTACTGAACTGTGGTGGTTCTGTAGAAGGCAGCGCGGGTCAACTGGAATTGAATATAGGGTTACCGTGTTATTTACTGACGTAATAATAAAATGAAGTATTACTAAAATTCGGCATGCTTAATAACTGATAACCGAATTCTTTGAGGTATCGTAAGTCTAACAATATAACGAGGAGAATTTTTTTCAATACCAACCGTATTGAAATTTGAAGACTGCAAGGGACCCGTAAGGTTAGCAACATATACTTTCACAAGTATCTCGCTCGTCGCGTCACCCTTAAGGTCATGCATGTATTCACGAGCATCTGCGAAGGGAGTGGTATGCCACAGTAGGACGTTTTTGTAGCATAATATGACACGATGTATTTGTGATGATATTAATTTTATCCGGGAAAAATAATGTTTGGGAAATAATAATAATAATAATAATTTTTACACCATAATTTGCAACTTTGGAGCGATAACATACTTTCAGTTAACGTATCTGGAAAAATTAATATTGTCAGAGACCTGGTGTACGTCATCGCCTTTACTAGTGTGCCGCAGTATTTCTTTCAGAAAAAATTCCCCGGTGGTATTTAGTAAATTGAAGAAGGGTCACTTTTGTGGTGGAAGGGGGGGGGGAGGTTGAAGTGAAAAATCATTCTCGGCTACATTCACATGAATGACCATTTTCATTTTACGTTAAAAATGATATGTACTTTCAAATACCTGTGTAGTGTAATTCTCTGTTGATTGTTTTGGACCGCTTACAAACAGACATATTCTCCTTTGTCTTTTGGTGGCATAACGCTCCAGAATTCTGCGTAAAATTTCTTAACTTGGAATCTCTTCTCCTGCAATATAAGTCATCATGTAGTGATTCAGTGAACTATCTCCTCAGCCTGTCTGATTGACTGAATGCACAATTGAGTGGCAGGGCTTAGAAATTATTTAAATTGAGAACGTTTTTATAGGAAACAATTTACGTTAAACATATTCCATGTAGCTTACTGTAAGCTACAACCTGCTATTTTTTTTCTTCTGATTTCTTGCTACATGAGCATCATTCCTCTCCGCTTCAAAGTCATTCCGAATAGGAAAAAGTACTGTTGCACAGATAGTACCCCTCACGTGTAAGGCTATATGGGCGTTTAGTGGCCCAACACATGCCGTATCCAAGTAACGAACGAATGGAGTGAATCATAAAAGGTTTCTACAATAGGTGGAATTTCCCTATTGTTCTGGGGCAATTTTTGGTAAGCATATTCTTCTTGTACTTCTTTTATGTCCAAAAACCTCTGAGAGCATGTTCTTTAACTACAAACAATATTTTTCCATCGTGCTGCAAGCACTTGTAGACCACCAATATCGATTCACTGCTATCGAGGTTAGTAGTTATGGAAAAAGCAGTGACAGTGATATTTTTTTGCAGTCACAGCTTAACCAATCATTACAGCAGGGGTATTTTATCCCTCCACCCAGAGCACTTCCCAGATAAAATTTAATATAAATTACAGTAATTGTTGAAGATGAGGCGTATCCTCTCCAGAAACGTCTCTCATAAATAGAGATCATTATTCAAAGGTATGAAGCGCCACCAGCAAAAGCAGAAATACATCTCAAAGCGGTTGGTTTACTGCATAATAATTGTATTTCCAAAAAACGAGAGCAAGAATTAATGGCTGTATGTCATCTTGCACACCAGTTGGACAAGGAATACATATATAGTACAGAGGAGCAATGCAGTTAGCGTAAAAAACAGGTATACCTTTACCATATTCTTTAATTTCCCCGAAGGAGCTATTCCGCAGTAATTTAGGACATAAAGAGGACATGAAAAAGGACAATTAGTGTAACGTGAAGTACATTGTTACAAACTTTGTTGTAAGTTGCCACTTTTCTTTTCAAAGTGATGTACTGCTGATGAACAGATAACATTTGCATTTCATTTAGAAATGTTACTTCTAATGTACATGTACATAAATGTCAATTGTCTAGCATAGTTTGTCAGTATTGTGGTTTTTACATCTCTCACACTTCATCAAGTGGCTCGGAATTAGGACTGTAATATAACCGATAATCTGTTAGTCACTGCCAAATCAAGGTCGAGGAAAATAGTACAGGCTGTTCAAGTTAAAATGAGCACTTTTGAGGTAGTAGTTATTTTTTTCCTATCAGCCATTTGTTTTCCTTCCACAGTTTTTAAAATAAATATTGTCACGTAAGCAATAAACACAGTGTGTATATTTCACCGGACCCGACAGTTAACGCCTACGGCTACAATAAAATATATTTATTGGCTATTATTCCAAATGAGAGTGATTCAAAATCTGCTCACTTTTCCGTGAATAGTCTACATAGATAGTTATTCATTCGAACCCTTCATAAAGGGTACTAGTGTTGGATTACGTATTAACGTTAGTTATCTATTTCCTAAATCCTCTCTTCGAGTTGCTGTGAAGACAGGTTAACATTTAATTACTTTCTGAAAACATTTGTCTACCCGACTGTGTGCGCGTATTACGGCACGTGAATATACGCGTGTTCGTTTAGTGGGATGGGGTGAGAATTTCGTGGAAACTGCTACTTTCACACTTTTTTTATTCCACTGCACCCCTTTTCACCCTTGCTTCATATATCAAACTAGACTTCCTTTCCTATACGTGAGATCATTGGCTGCAAATTGTCATCTGCGTTAATTCGGTGCCAGACTGAATATTGCTGATCAATTCGAAACGAAAATATAAAATGGAAATAATAATACTTATCAGATTCTTGGCAGATGAATAAAAGCTTTGAGGGTGTGTTTTTGACAATAGAAGCCTTGTTCATTACGTATTGCAGATGCAAATATATATTAATTTTATTTGCTGTTTTTGTTATTCAATTATGCACTTCACTACAGCAACAGGAGGAAGAATAAGATAAAAGAGCCGAAACAGATGACACACATAAATTCCGATGTGAAAAATAAAAGGTTCCACTTCCAGCAAAAGCCCCGCATTGGCCGCAGAATTTTCGTCCCTTCTTCTGACTTAAATAAGAGATAGGAGCCTCGAATCGGCCACAAAAGAGGAACGCGGAGACAAGATAAAAGCAAGGGGGTCGTAAAAAAACATTGGCAGAAGAATAGAAGATAGGGCACGTGGTCGTACTTTATGTTCACGGCACCTTTGAAGATGGGAACCCGTTAGCATTGTCCCACGTGACAATGAGAGTCCGAGTTCAACCACTGGAGTTTTATAGTGATAAGGACTTTTTTGACGTTATAAAACAGATTGACCGTAAATACGCTGCTTTCTTTGAACGAAAAGCTAAGTACCTTTCACGTGAATGAATTTGTTCTCGTTATCTGAAGAAGGTTTCTGTCAGCTTGCAGCGCCTTTTCCGGGATATTCGTGTACGCCTCACAGCGGAGGCACACGATATTAAGAAGGTGTAGAGCACAGATAAATTAATAACACATCAAGTAACGTTCACAGATTTTTGGAGGCCAATATAGAAACATTAAGGAAAGGGTATCCTTGATAATGATTTTCGCAGACTTTGTGAGCAGCTGTTTTACCGTACGGGTGTATTTATTTTGCGTAGTATCCCGCACTGCAATAGCATATTAAAATTTACATCATAAACAGCTCGACAGAAAACACGTCACCCTGGAAAAGTATTCTTTCACACATTAAAAAAAAAACACAGAAAAGTTTAAACGAAAAATTTATCGCGCAGCTTTGAGGAAGGGAACGTAGGGGAGGCAGTGTAGGGGAGGGCTCTCCCGAACGCTCGCCGTTGGAGGGAGGGAAACAATGTGACACTGCTGGTACCATACAAACCAAACTGATAACATCGCTTTCTGGTACTGCGCTGGTACTGGTACAATTAAGGAATCTTAAATTTTTTCGACAGGTAATATTGATGGGCGGAGCAGCTGTCGCCTAACCGCACTCGGCCGCTGTCACTACTAAACTGAAAAACTCCAACCTTTCGTGTACGTATTAGCAATGGACTCTTTCGACTAGCCCAACGCGTTTTAGACATCTGGGCATTATTTTCTCATTTGGATTTCACTCTAGTTATGTACGTTTGCCCTTTTCTTAGTATTTCTCTATTAGCTTTCATAAAATTGCAAAATACGTTTATCCTCTATATAGTTTTTGTATGTCCCAAATGCTTGTAAGGTTTCTGCGTGTAAATATGTTTTAGCAAGATGCCGTAGGTTTCACGTAGTGTAAATAGTTTCAACATTTCATCGCTGCATATATAAACCCTCAATTAATGGTAGAAATTTATGAAGTGTCAACGTGCACATATTTTTCCTTAAAATGAAATTGTATTTGGCAAGGACAGGAGTTAAATTTTAAAGTTTCCAATTTTAAACTGGCACTCTGATTCTTACACTACTAGCAGTTGGGATGAGTTGTAAATGACGTGTGTAAATTATTCTGTGGCTATACTGTACTATTATAATACGAATTGTAATCGAAATAATAACACAATTTTTTTATCTGCGTTCTTATATCGCATTATTTCAAGTAATTTGATGGAGAAGCTCAGTGCAACTACGAACGTGAGTTCACGGCCTACAAATTCTGTAAGGTATGGTGTGTGAATAGCTCTTATATTTGCAATCTAATTTCAACTACAAATGAAAAAAATTATATTCCTCATTCAAATTGATCAAGCGAAAGAAGATTTCTTCAAAATTACTGTAAAAAATGTGTCGGGGAAAGTTTTGTAGGCAAAATAATATTGTAACTTACATACAAAATATTTTTTTTTTGTGATGAATATTCATTACTAACAATATAAACCAAAATATAGTGTTTATGCACGTCAACTAATGAAACTAATCTATACATTCTACTAAGTATCGGAACTTTTTTTGCACACAATTACTTTAAACTAAATAATTAAAAGGGAATTTTGTTACAGTATAGTAAATTATTAAAAAAAAATTATTTGATATGCGAATTTAGTACATAAATGAAATAAAAAAATGTTATGTAATATTAAACTTTCCCAGCAGATAATATTTTGGAGCGGAATATAGTAATGTAGTTAAGCATTTCTTTCAAAATTTGGTTTTATCTTCAGAATAAATCAAAACAGCGTATTCAAATAGAAATCAGTCAAGAAGAGTAGTTAAGTAAAATTTTGTCGCCTTCAGTTGAATATTTTGAATTGTAAATAAAAATTATGTTAAAAATGTTTAATATAAATAGTAATAAACATAATTATATAAATAGTAGTAACATACATATTTGAATATATATTAAAGACTCGATGAATGATCTTATTGGTATGTCTGTTAATCAGAGTCTAGCCATAAGCGTAAAGTTTTTTCAACGAGAACTATCAAAAATTTATTCAATTTTCCATATAGACGATTCTTAAATACTACCAGATTTTATGATGATTTGTTAAAAATACGTGGTAAAATTACATTAACTATACTCGATAGTATACTTCAATTGTAAGAAAATATATATTTTAGTAAATCTCGCTCGGTATCCAAAAGCAAAAACTTTTATGGGAGCTATCGATTGTTTTTTTTTTTTTTTTACCCGAAACATATTTTCCTTCACAATTAAATCTGTCATTTAAAGCTAAAGCTAATAGTTTAATTAATAAATTCGACAAACACGTTTCTGTACGAAGTTTCGTTTACCTCGTAAATAAGAACTCTAAATCAAATCGTTTTTATTTACATGGCCAGCTATAGATTGAACCGTGCATGTGTGACTTTGCAACCCCACAACTGTAACCTTTCTGGGAGATGCAGGGGTGTAAGTTATAATTTGCTTTTACTCATCTTCCTTACATTTTTATTTTGACCTACGGCTTTCTATTGTCGGGCCAAATAATTTTTACATTTTAATCAAACCGGTTCGCCGAGAGACAATATTTTAGAGCCACAAACACGCGGACGTGCGCGCGCGCGCACACACACACAGCAACCGCCGTCTGTCAGGTCGCTAAAATTTCGTCAGACACGAAGTTTATAATTCTAATCCAGGATAAACCATGGATATGTGTGTTTTGTTCCCAGTTTTAGATCAGTATTGTATGTAAGCCAAAGCCCAATTTTCCTTCTCGCAAAAATGGGGGACGTTAGAAATGCAATAATTAGAAATAACAAACAGCTATGGTTAAAGGGAATCCCTAGCAAACATTTTCAATTCCTCAAGGTCACGTCTGACCATAAGAAAGCGTAGCGATGGGTGCTCGCAAGACTGCAGTTTGCATTACCGGAAAGCTGAATTTCTCGCAAATTAGATATGTTACAGTAGGATATTATTACACGAAATGCAAGACACTGGATTAATCTTAATATGACACTTTCGTTCTTTTATTGTTTCACTTAAGGCAGCTGCGCAGGAAAACTCCAAAAATTCAATTATTAACTGAACATTTATATGTAAAAGTAATAATTGGTTGCTATGAATAATATTTTTTTTTATTTCCCAGAAAATAAATTTTAATCCCAGAACTTTTTCACCGAGAATACGCGTTTGCGTAAAAATACTGATATTACATACACTTTTCTTACTAGGGAAACCCCTTAAGGCCACAAATCCGGAGGCTGGCATCCGTTATGAGAATGAGTAACACGTGATTTTTTTTTTCTGCCAAGCTTTAATATTTTTGTGGTTAACGGGACATTTTTGAAAATCCTGCATAGGGTCTGTTTTCTTTTTTGTCAATTTTTTTATTCTTTCACCGTATATAAAATCAGCATTGCCACGAACCTGAACACTTTATTCATACGTCGGTTAAATTTAACTGTGTAATTGTTAGGAACTTACAGAAATTACTAAATGCCAATTCTCACTCAAGCGAGTGTAAAAATCACAAAAACTATATTAAAACACTTACATGACCACAGATTTTAATTTCACACTTTTAATACGATGTAACACGAATCTTCTTTCCCTAAACGCTGCCAATTTAACTGAGAGCAATCCAGTTACTATCTACATTAAAACATTTGAAAATGTAAGCAGGAATGATTTTTTTTCTAGCTTTTGATTTCAAAAGTTTTTAATTAAACCGCGAACCTTCTGCGGTAACGTGAGTGACCGTCATACATGTATTAACCACGCGCTAGTTATCTGTATTACATTCTGGGGTAAAAAAATATTAACATTGTCAGAGTTATAAACTGAAAAAATGAATGCAAAATAAAATGACTTGGGGCATCTGGAAATCACAAACCAGCGTTCAACAAGCAAACAAATATAGAGTGTAGTAATTCGAAAAGGTATGTACTTTCATTGTTTATTATGTCGTCAAAAATGACAGCGGCAGCATTTCTATATGGACTGTCCACTGAACAGACGTCGTCTTTGACAGAAAACCATAAAGTGTCCTAAACGAATAATAATAATAATTTCTCGTAAAAACGATTACCCTACAAAGTTTAGAAGCTTACTGAAACCTTGCTTTCATTACTATGCCAGAGAATAATTTCCATGTGTGTGTTTCAAAACGTGTTTCATCCTTGTTTAAGGCTCCCGCCTACCTGGTGCTTGAACTGCGTTGCACTGTGTTTGAAATACACGTTTTTCCACGAAACTATCAAAGGTNTGTGTTTGAAATACACGTTTTTCCACGAAACTATCAAAGGTGTGTCCAATCTGCTGACCTAGGCAAGGAACACACTATTCAGACTAAGGCTGTTTAGTACTCTAAAAACGCCACGCACGTCAGAAACATCATTCCAGAGTACTCCAAGACTGCTAAAAAAAAAAAGCTTTTTTCAAAACGCTGTATTTCAGAATATACGCATCAGATTCATACAAAATTACTTAAGAGCTCTGCACTGAACCACCCTAAAGACATTCCCCCAATAAAATAATGTAAACACTGAAAGTCCCATAGGTACACGCAGTGCTGGTAGAACACTTCTCGTAAGTTCAGAACCTTGGCTTAGCAGCGGTGGCGCACTTGATCCGCGTGGCAGCGTCGCCCTTATCGCTCCCGCGCTTCTCGGCCACAAACGCGGAAAAAAAGGCTTGAGGCGGGTGGGAGTCTTAATCACACCGGGTTACTTGGTTGAGCTCTCTAGGATCCTTGTACTTGATAAACTAGGATTTAAAGTTTGCCGTCGCCAGTGTGAGCGGGGTAAAACAGATGAAACCCGCAGTGTTTATTTGGGAGAGGGGGGGATATGCAGGGGGTGGACACCCCTCAACTGTTAAACCCCCCTCTCTCTGGATTGATAAACAGTGTTTGGGCACTTCTTAAATTTGTAGCAAGTATTTATAACGTCCTATAGGCTAATGGTCTTATTACTTCGAAGATGTGCAGTCACGATGCCAAGCATCGTACAACAATCTGCCGACAAATGGCTGAAATATACTAATACTAATATACATTGAAAACAGATCATTTGACCAATAAATACGCCGGTAAATGACTAAATATCAATCGTAAACTCCCATAAACAAAATAATCACAAAAACTCTGCATGCCTCGACTCGTGCCGCGTAGCGTGACGACGCACAAACCTCCAATCAGTAGAGGTATAGAGTGTAGACGGCCCCGCGGAGAAGTGCACCTCAAAACGCCGGGTGCCAGTATGCATATATGCAACCCAGATCGCCCTGCTAAAACACAGCAGCACGTCGGATAACGTAATAGAAGGAAGAGGGGCGCAGGCAACCACTGGAAGAGCCGGCAGGGGCTCTCACACTCGCAGAAACAGCCAAATATTACTGATCATTAGTGATGGGTCAAACAGATTATTTCGTACCATTGATAAATAGCTTCTTCATATATATCTTAATCGATTAATGATCGATTAATCGATTAATGATCGATTATCACCGTCTATTTGTAAGTTTTTATTCGTATTGATTAGAAATGAAATATAAGTCAACGTTCAATTTAACCCGAAAATAAGATACTTCGATGTTAACAAAAGTATACTACGATTGTGATATGACACATTTATCAAATAACCAGACATGTCATATGTGGGGTGATTTTTCAAAAGTTTGATTCGAAAAGTGTGAAGAAAACGGAATAGACTATAAATGAAATAAGTGTTACATACATGCATAACCGCATNAGTTTGATTCGAAAAGTGTGAAGAAAACGGAATAGACTATAAATGAAATAAGTGTTACATACATGCATAACCGCATGAACAAACATACACTGAAGATTAAAAAAAACTGGTACACCTGCCTAATATCGTGTAGGGCCCCCCCGGGCACGCAGAAGTGCCGCAAGACGACGTGGCATGGACTCGACTAATGTCTGAAGGCATGCAGGAGGCTATTCACACCATGAATCCTGCAGGGCAGACCACAAGTCCAATCTGCGCCAATTTGAGAAAGGGTTGCACGTCTGTCACGTTTAATGATTCTCGTCAGTCGTTGTTTGTCCCGTTCTTTCACGATCTTTTTTCCAGCTGCAGCGATGTCGAAGATGTGGTGTTTTACTGGATTCCCGATATTCACGGTACACTCGTGAAATTGTCGTACGCGAACATCCAAATGTTATCGCTACCTCGGAGATGCTATGTCCCATCTCACGTGCGCCGCGTATAACACCACGTTCAAACTCACTTAAATCTTGATAACCTGCCATTGTAGAAGCAGTAACCGATCTAGCTGCTGACCGCATTGCGTTACTGTGATTGGTTCCATACCTCTGTTATTTGCATACGCACACCTATACCAGTTTTTTTTGGCTCTTCAGTGTACAGGGCATAGTATGNGGGGGGGGGGGAAGGGAGTGTGACCAGATTTAAATTAACATCGACACTTTCAAACAAGGGTATACACAAGGAGAGAGTTGAAGGGCCTACAGCTCCTCCCAAAAAATTCAAAATTTAAATAAACATAAACAATTTTCAAAAAATTAACTGAAAATTATATACTTTAAAATTGAAACAAGAACTTGCTGATATAAATAATGAGCCTACCTGCCTCAACATAGGTGCAATTAGTTTTTAAAGAGTTTTTTAAGAACTGATTTGGTAGGTATTTTCTGACTTCTCTTTGAAAGCAATGTCATTAGAAATGAAACCAGAAACTTATGCAAGGGCTGTCATTTTGAAAATAAGTGACTGAGCTACTTAAAATTTGCATGTTTACATGACTTACCATAAGGTTATTTCTGCAAATAATTCGGTTGAAATCGGTTGGTTTGCCTCTGAGATATGGCATAAAATTTTACATTTCTATTCCGTGCTATCTTACAAAACTGCCATAAAAAAGAGACTGTATACGAAGCTTCTAATATGTACTGTCAACATACAAATATTGGAATTTGATTAAATTGTATAATATATCTGGCAAACTTACGTATTTTTTTTATGAAGCTGCCATTTTAAACATCGTTGTCTGGCCCACTTAAATCGTGAAATTTTATATGGCCTTCTGTAGCATTTATGGTGTGCACAATTTGGTGAAAATTAGATGAACTGTTCCGGAAATACGGAAAAATGTTAGATTTTTTCAATTCACACTATTTTGCAAATATATGGGGAAAATGTTATCTCTGTGGTCATGATTGATGCTTATAATGAATACTGTTAGTGTACAAAATTTGGTTGAATTTTGTTGAAATTTTTAATAGAAACAATATACTAAATAAATCAATTATATTAATACCATTAAAAAATAACTGCTGCACCTCAAACACGTCAGTTTAAATACCACAATGTAGCACTTCTTTCGTGTAACATTTCGTGGGAATCAGTTGATTTGTCCCCGAGATATGGCATAAAACTTCCATAATTTTCATTTGACGATTTTCCAAAATGGAGAACAAAATTTTTGTATTAGCACATTCGATGAGTGTAAACTGCCAGTCTACGAAGTTAAGTTAAAATAGATAACATAGTTTCGTAGGTATTGCACAAAAAATTAAAATGATTTTATAGCCGCCATTCTGAAAATAAGTGTGCCATACTTACAAAGTACATACATTAATACGACCTACCACAGTAAATATTTTTCGCCGAGTTTGGTTATAATAGGTTGATTGTTTCCCGAGATATGAGACAGAAAATCACTTTTTTTTGGTGGAGCTTTCTTACAAAATTGCAGAGAAATGATGCTCTTTATAGATAAATTTGATAGTTGTTATAGGTACTGCCAGCATACAAAGTTAAGTTGGAATTTGTTGCGTTAATATTTTTATAGTCACAATTTTGAAAATACATTACTCACCTACATAAAACATACCAGTTTACCCACCTGCTGCAGTACAACTTGTTTGCCAAATTTAATAGGAATTTGTAAAAAAAATTTACCCGAGTTATGAAAATTGTATTTACTCTAATGGCACTATCTTACAAAATGGCGGACAAAAATGCTCCGTGTATATACAGTTGGAAGTTGTTATATATGCTGCCAACATACAAAGATGAGTTGGAAATGATTATATCGTTTCGACGACATAGCATTTAAAGCTAAAATAGCTATATGTTCGCCATTTTGAAAATAAGTATCTGGAGTACTTAAAACATGCCATTTTAGATCATCTTCCGCAGTAATACTTCTTCGCCAAATTTGATAGGAATCTGTTAAACGTTTTCCGAGATATGACATAAATAATTATTTTTTAAAAAGAGGCACTATTCTACATAATGGTGGACAAAAGTAGTTCCATGTAGATACAATTTATAGCTATAATATCTACTGCCGGCATACAATGTTAAGTTGGAAGTTATTACATCGTTTCGACGATATAGCATTCTAAGCTATAATATATTTACGGCCGCCATTTTGAAAATATGTGTATACGCACTTAAAATATATCATTAAAAATAATCTGTTCCAGTACTACTTGTTTGCCAAATTTGGTAGGATTCGGTTAAATGGTTAGCGAGTTATAACATAACAACTTTATCTATTTGAATGACACTATCTTACAAAATGGCTTAAAAAAGTGGTTAAATGTTGGTATATATGATGCTTGTAATTTATATTTTCAGTGTAGATAATTTTGTCGAAATCGGTTAAATGGCATAGTATATATACCAAATAAAACTAAAATATTTGTATGGCCGCCATATTGAAAGCAAGTACCTAATATTGTCTAATCACTGACGTTTACTTGGTCTATCGTAGTATTACTTACGTGCCAAATTGGGAGATAACTGGTGTAATAGTTTTCAAGATATAATGTAAAATATTTATTTTTCCATTTGATGCTATTTTCCAAAATGGTGGATGAACATCAATGTTCATCTCAAAATGTAATTCTTGCTGGATGCTCTGCTTGCATACAAAATTTGGTTTAAATAGGTTGAATGGTTCTCAAACATTTTCATGGCCGCCATTTTGAAAGTAAGTGCCCATCATGGTCGAAAACTGTAAAAGTCAGGTGTCCTTGCTAAGTACAATAAGTGCACCGAGTTTGGTGAAATTCAGTTGAAGTGTTCAAAAACGGAAGGAGGGACACACACACGCACAGTCACACACGCACACACAGCCACTCATAAACACGCAGATAGGAAAGTGATCTCACAAGCCTTCGTTTCCTTCGGAAAGTAGGCTAATAAAGACTCTAATAAGTTTCTCTTGAGGGTGCACTTGAAATTAAAATATTTTTAGATTGGAAATAGGTTTTTGCTTATTTTACAAAGTACTCACTGAATTTTAACTCCTTGCTAGAGGGACCTGTTTTTGCGAAAGGATTACATAATAACTGTTAACCAAAGCACTTTAGGTACATCAGTTTCACTCTTGTAATCGGACGATTTTTATAGTCACGGTTCTTAGGTGATTGCCTCCGAATCACGCACGTCCACCGTCAGAGAAAACTAAAATATAATTGGCCCAGTGAGGTAAGAAAATGTCTTCTCACAAAGGCAATGTGCCAATAACCAAATGAAAGTCGCAGGTATGAATGTAAAATATTGAAGTTTGCCTGCGCCTAAATCTTATCGCAAAAAACAGGTAGCTCCTCTCATTACCCATAGAACTAGTTTAACTTGCAACTTTTGCTCCTGGATTTCTAAAATTATAACAGGGATATTAAGTTATCGATAGTTGCACAAATACTCTCTTGTACTACTCTCTTACGCAATATTCCTACAAAATAATGTCGTTGAATATTTCAGTTTCTTTTATTTAGAGAAATCTACCTGGCACAGATTTCAGGGTTTTTAAACAGGGTTGTTAAACCATAATATAAAACTTATGTTTGGGTTGTTCTATTATTAGTACAATATGTCATTTTCTATGGATTTCCCATGCTAGAATCATAATNTTATGTTTGGGTTGTTCTATTATTAGTACAATATGTCATTTTCTATGGATTTCCCATGCTAGAATCATAATTTCCGAAAGTATATATCGCAGTTCAATTCACATCTAAATATGGTTACAATCCAATATGATACGATTCCTTAATCTGTGCAGAAGTGTTTATTTGTGGCCACAATCACAAATAATTACGTAAATATTTCCACGCACATATTAAAAGATTATTTTTTTAAATTATATAACAAAATGAGAGCACTCGCGTACTTGCACGGGCCTTATAGACATTACGAAGCAAGATGAATTTACCACGAAACTTCAAAGCTTGAAACGATCAGACGGTGCGTACCCAGCAACTTGACGACTTTTCGGTGTATGGCACTCATTTTTATTTCCTGCTGTATTTCTGGAAAATATAGCCGTAGTTATTCATGAGTACGAGAAGTGTTGTTTGATATCTCCACGTACAGAACGTATTTTAATTTCTTAAAATTCACACAATGTCGAACGAAAATTGTAGACATTTTCAGCAACATAACTATTCCCTTAATTTATTCTTTAGCTGAACAAAATTTTACCACTAACTTGATATTTACAGGGCCACGGGTTATTTACAAGGCCAACCGTGTTCGATTCCCGAAAGGGGTCACCCACATTTTCGCATGTGTGAAACATGGCGGACGTTGCCGTTTGCCGGCGGGTTTTCTAGGGACGTTTTCTGAAGCGTATGTTTTGAGACACAACGCTGTGAAAAAGCGACTTTCAGCCATTTTAGAGTACTGTGAAATGGTGTTTCTAATGAACGTGACGTCATGAAAGCACTCAACAGCCCTCGTCTGAAGTTTGCGTTCTTTTCGTAGATCAGCTCATTGGGCGCACGTTTAACAGCTTCACAGAAAAGCGTGAATTACTAACTGTAACGCATTTCAAGCTCCAGGTAGACGGGATCCTTTAAGGGGGTAGTATCAACCCCATGTTCGGATTTTCTTACAAATCTTCGTAATGAAAATGTATGACCAGAAATAAAAAATCAAAGCTAGACATGACACAGAAGACTATTAACAGAATTTTTTTGAAATTTGCAGGGTTCAATTATACTTGTATTTTCCCATGTGGGATTAAAATTATTAAATAATTAGGTAATGTTTGATTACGGTTACATATGTGAAACTAATCATGAAAGGAAAATAAGTGGGATTTCGAAATAACTGTTAAAATGTTCCCAATGCCTTGACTAGCTTGGTTTTTAAATATTGACTTCGAAGATTAAGTTATGGAGGAAAATACGTAAACCTAAGATGGCAAAGGTACTTCCCCCTTAAGCTGTCACGTACGCGGGGTGAAATATTTTAGTAACCTGAAAAAAAAACCGGAAATAACTACGCATCGCTTTCCTCAACCTTTCGGGAAGAGTCGCTGCAGAAAAACTGAGTCGGCGAAGTAGTACGCGTGGGTGTAAACCACCATTTCCTTCCTTCCAATAAATCGTTCACGAAAGAAGATAAATGTCTATGTGCTGTGTTTAGGGGGAGCCAACAGGTGAGTTGTCGGGCCTGCACCTCGCTGCAGGGCGCTAATGGCAGGG